>JANHFL010004219.1:28865-39641 GCA_032468155.1 Oxyrhabdium leporinum
TATCTATCTATCTATCTATCTATCTATCTATCTATCTATCTATCTATCTATCTATCTATCTATTTATCTATCTATCTCTCATGACTCCTTCATACCTTGGATGTAGTAAATTTGAAAAACTTAGAAGTCACAATCTATGCATGAAAAGCTGAGAGGTGTATGAATCATAGAAGCTGCTTACAAAGCAGCAGAAAAGGCCCACTTCAGGAAAATGAGCACCTTGTTAGTCTATATGTATGACTGGCAGGATTAGATGGACTAGAAAATGCTGTCTTAATGAACCCTATGGCTCATAATGGAAGGCGAGACAATTGGGAAGACATTTCTAGTTTGCCATAATGCTCAATGGATATAATAATCATCTTTCAGACTAATTTACCTTGCTTTGTTGTAAGATAAAATTACAACGGGGAGTGGGAAACATGGATGTCATTTGGAATTTCTAAAAGGAAGGCAGAATTCGGAGATATTAAAATTAAAAAAAACCCATAATGAATATTTCAATCTTGGTTTTATCTGGGAATAATTCATAATTTTATAATGTACTTTCTAAAATAGCTCCCTCAGAATAAAGCATGCAAGAAGATTAAAAGTTCCCTCTGGTACTATGATTCTAGAGGACACTTATTAACTTTGCCCAAAGCAGATAACTTGTTAAATAACCTTATCCCTTCCACATCAACAGTTTTTAAGTGTCACTGACAATAGAACTAGTGGGCTGTGTGCTGCAGATAAATGATGACTTCCAATGGACACAATCTTTGCCTCAGATGCTGATGAAGATGAATTCCTCTGAGGAGGCTTTTAACAAAAATGGGGGAAGGAGCGAGGAAAAAAAACCAGAGTATATCCCGTTTTAAAGTCTCTTTCACTCAATTCAATTAATTCTCTGTTTGCCATCTTTTTATCAAATATATCTTCAGGTTTAAATTTCTTCTTCCTTCCCCAATTAACTACAGTTGTTCAGAAGAACCCTGGATAATTATGAGGGGATAGAGTCCAAATCATACAGCCTTGCAGTGCATCAGTGAAACGAATCTAGAGAATAAGCAGTTTTGAAGATTGTGGCTGGAAGATTGCACTTTAACCTTGAAACCTTCTAAATTGGTGCTTAAAGAATGATACGTATATGCCACACTTAAAAAAAAAAGCATTAAGCAAAGTGATTTCCTCGGTACACTGTGAATGTAAATTTTAATTTTCAGCTGCTTATTCTTTCTTTGTTTGTTGCTTTTAAATTTCTGAAATGTAAGCTTTCAGTGTGATCTGAGGATATGACTCATTTGCTTTTAAAATTCCCCTTCCATTTTTTTGGTCTTTTATTGTATTCTGCAGCCAAATCCCAGCTATAAATGCATTTATAGTTTCCCTTTCTTTTCATTCTGGAACTTGTGAATAACAGAGCAAGACAGAATCTTTGAGGTCACCAGGACAGTTGTTGTTGAAAGCTTCCTGTTTCACAATGTGAAACATTCAGGCAAAAAGGGATGTAGTAAATTTGGGTTACCTCAACTTAAATTACATTGAAACATTGGGTCCCTTATGTTGGCTCTCTATTACTGACTTTGGATTTAATATAGTGCTATTAAACACTGATATGTGAACAGATTCTTGATATGTGTGTGTGCCTTTAAGTCAGTGTTGATTCCTGATAACTGCCTGGACAACTCTCTGCAGTTTTCCTGCCTAAATTTCAGATGTGGTTCGCTCTTGCCTTGTTCTTGGTGAGTGGCCCAAGTCATCTAGCTGGCTTTGTATTTTTCACATTAGAACTCAGAGTTTCCTGGTTTCGACTGCAACGCCTTTAACCACTGCACCAAACTGGATCTCAGTACAATAGTGTACTCTCATATCTGAAAAAAGACCTTTGTTTGAGCTATGTTCAGTAGACTTTATACATAGAGATCTAATGCCTAGAGATATATTACGAATGAAAGCAAGTATATGTGTCTCAGGATAATGTTGCAGAATCCAATTTGAGTCAGACACCAGGACCAGAAGTTTAATCTTCTGAGCTTTCAGACTCATGCTGCAGCCTATCCTCGGGGAACTTCTCTCTACCAAAATGTGTGCTTTGAGCTGCTCTATGCAATGCATTTATGTGGTGCCTGGTTTGGTGTGGCTTTCTATTGGTTGACTGGTGTGTTAATGGAGAGCTATTGACTGTTGTTTCTTTGTGCTGCCAAGTTCACGGCTCCTAAATAACTGATAAGCACTCCTGTTGACTGACAAGGGACCCGTTTCCCAAGCTTCAATAATTTCTCTGATTATCTTTATATCTGCTTGGCCAACAATCTTAGTAGCTATGAAATTGAATGTATGTCTTTATTCATTGCAATGTGAGGCTACCAACAAGTTCGAGATACCTTATGTCTTATGTAGAAAAATGGCTATCCTCCTACTTAGATAGGAGAAAAGTATGCATGAACTTCTACTTCAGAGGTATTCTAAATGCATAGCCCTCTTTCATCCAATTTGTTGTTAACAAAGTATAATATCTCCATTAAACTTTTTTTTAAAAAATAAGGGTAAATAAGGTATTAATTGCCCCTGAAACTGTAAGAATTTGTACACACATACATGTGTTCTATTTATATGACAATTCTAGATTTCTTAATACTCCCAGCTTAGTAAAGTTAAATGTCTTCTATAGAAACAATCAATGGGAAATCCTTCCTTAAACCTCACATTGACCTCACATGAACATGGTTTAGTATCTATTCAAAAGGGGAAAAATATTTTGTCTAGTTTTATCCTGTGATGCCCATTAGTGCACAGAGAATTATTTCAGTTGGATTCTGAGACTCTTTAGTTGTTTTCACCCCTTTCTCATTTATCTGAATTCCATTTTCTCTCCTTTGGCTCTCTCTTGAATTTCATCTTGTTTATACTGTTTGTTACATCTAAATTTTGAGCTGGCAAGCAAAATTACACTTGCATTTTGCAGATCAGCCCATTAGCCATCTGTATATATTCTGTTTAAAAAGGGGACTGTGGCTGGTTTACACATCACATTAAACCATAATGGTGGATTTGGGTTTAACACATTGTGTTATTCCAAATCATTCCAGTTTGAAAGCCATAGTAATAGCATAGTGCTTCCTGGAATCAGTCAATTATGAGATACTCAATTAATCATGGTAAAGCCAATGTGGGACTGGCCATTTTTTTTGTGCCAAAGGACCATTCTAATCATTTGGGAGGCTTGTAAAGTGGGTGGGGATTCATCAGACATCACACCAGATAGATTTGTGGGGAAATTTTGGAGTTTTTCTTTGTTTTTGTTTTTTAGTTGTGAAATGGTTAGTGCAGGTTTACATTATAGCTTTCATCCACCACCACCCCGCTCCAGAAAACACAGGGGAAACCCAGGTTTTCAGAAATCTCTGTTTGAGAAGAAGTGTGAAAGCCTCAGAAGGGAGATGTGGGGCCTAGCATTATCTTGAAAACAACCTCTGCTTCAATGTGTTCCAATGTCTAAGGGGATGGCATAGAGAAGAGGGTGTCAACCTATTCTCCAAAGCACCAAAGACAGGCCAAGCATCAATGGATGGAAACTAACCAAAGAAAGAACCAACCTAGAACTAAGGAGAAATTTCCTAACAGTCAGATTAATCAGTGGAACAGTGACTTGCTTCCAGAAGCTGTGGGTGTTCCATCACTGGAGGTTTTTAAGAAGAGTTTGGACAGCTATTTGACTGAAATGCTATAAGGTCTCCTGCTTGAGCAAGGGGTTGGACTTGTAGACCTCCAATATTCCTTCCAACCCTGATATTCTGCCATGAGATACCTTTCCAATCGAGGCATTTCATAATAATCACCAAACGTAATCAGTCACAATGATCCCAAAAGACATAATTGTTAATTTAGGGGGCATTGAATGTTCATTTAATAGGGACATGCAAATTTAAAAAGAGGAACATTGTTTGAATGCTAATTCAAACCAAAGAAAGGGCTTTGTGAAGCAACACCCCTCCCTCCATTAGAAAAGTGAAGCAAATGCTCAGGGAAGGAAATTGTGTTGTCTGTCCACCCTAACAAAAGCCGAAGTGGCTCATAGAGGCGAAAAGAGTTGCCATTATAACCTGACAACGTGTGTGAAGCACTGCTTGAGATTTTGCTGCCAACTCACGTAAGCTGATAATTCAACTGGAAACCCAAAAAATCCACTTAGGAGATATAGTTCCATAAAACTGTGCAAAAATCAACGTAAGTGCTACTTGGTTCTTGCTCTTTTCAGTCTGAGCACCTGGGGTGACCATCCTCACAGTGTAACCTATGAAAATGGGGCACCATCATCAAGATCATCTCCCGGCTAAGAAGTGGATTTTCAGGATGAATAGATGGGAGTGTAAAAAGAATTACAATGCAGAGAACCATATTTCTCAGATCAGTCTGATGCTTGGTTAAAAATAAATCATTTTGAGATAGGGGAATTTTCCAGATGAATGATTTGTTTCAAGAGAGCCCTACAGTTGAGAGCAGTCAGTTATAATGATGGCCTTCTTTTCTGTTTTCAAAATACATATTTCTAAGTAAACAGGTAATCACGCACAAAAAAAGCTGCTTATTGTTTGTAAAGATATGGAATGCTGAACAATTAGCGCTACACAATCAATTAAATGAGACACGAATTATAATATAAATCCAGATTTTTAATTATGGAACAAAGGAGTGCAAACTAAAGTAAAAACAAATCACCATTGTAATTCTTTAATGCAGCCATACATGCAAAGCTAAAAACTAAACGGCATGAATCTGTTATTTAGCTGAATTTACCCCAACACAATGAAGATGTGCTGTTAGCAAAGCAACATTAGAGTATTCAATTGAAGAGCACTTTCTAAAACTATTATTTTGTCTCTGAGATAATGGCTGGCAAACAGCTGCATTAGTTTTCATAACTACTGTAACAATACTTTCCATTTGTTGAATATATCCCAATTTTTGTCAGCTGACATACTGAAAATGGAACAAACAGGACTTTCTTAACTAGAGGGCTTCTGGATGTCTAACAGTGGCAAAGAGTTTCAAGGATTTATACAATAAAAAGGAAAACATTCTAGTCTTAGTAGGAACGAAACAAAAGGCAGCTATTAAAATTACTTAACAGCAAAACCTTTCTAACTGACATAACATTGGATTATTTCTGTTAAAGCATTGTGATGTAAATGTCATGCCTGTGATTTTCAAGAATGTCCCTCACTGTCCCCACAATTGTTAATGTGGTAGGCTTGCCTTTGAGAGATCATCAGCTCACTGGCAATCCAGAAAGAATAAATAGCGTCATAGTGATAATGTTCAATGCAGAGTTAGGTAAGCTTAGAACTCAAAGGTGCTTTTTTTTAAGCTTCTGGAAAAGCTTCTTGGATGACAAGCATAACGTCTTCAAGGAAAAGCAAAGTCCAGTTGCCTTTTTTTTTGAGGGGGGGGATCTTTGGGACAACCCTGACCTGGATGACTGAGAATCTCTACAGACAGTCACCTGTGATCTACTTGCTGTTTATGTTGCTGGATGACTTTGGGCAAGATGCTCTCTCTCAACTCGTTCCACTTCACAGGCTTTTGTTGTTGTGAAAATAGAAGGAGGAAGGAGTACTAGGCATTTTTGCCACTTTGCGTTACTTGTAAAAATATTAAAGATGGAACCAAACAAACAACAAATAAATAACAAATAATAGCAATAACACTTGCCCAATGGACAGTGGAATGCCCCAAGGGCAGGGTGCCATTCATGTGGTGAAAGGCAAGGTTCTCTGCCTCTCCAAGTAGAGAGTAGAAGACTTTAAAGACAGATATCAGCCTTCAGGATTAGGCCAGGTCACAAAATCACTTCACTAGAAATACTGGGACTTTATTGATTCAGGCTACTAAGCTTGAGAGGCTTCCGTTCATACCATAGAGAGTGCAAGCAGGGAAATCTTTTCCTAACTCGTTCTCTGACCTAAGTTCATGTTTTCCCTTTTCCTATTTTATTTCTTTAGGGCCACACACCTCACTCCAAGGTAACTTATGACCTTTACTTACAGTCTCACTTTGAAAAAAGAGGAGGGAGAGACTGATCCCTGTGACACTCCATGTATGAGTAGCCACTAAGCCCAGTTCTATGTACAACTGCCCTTTGAGGTTAAACAATGTCTTCATTACCTGGTCCCTATTTTTCCTCAATGCCATTTCCACACAGTGCAGGGCACCTGAAAGGGTTTATCTCTATATACAACGGAACTGTGATGCTGCATAAAGGAGTAGACCCCCCCACCCCATACGCACACACTTCCTCTCCCTGTTAAGCTAGGGAGGCCATTAGTTACACTTGCTCTGCTAACTCACCTATATTTTCCTCATTCCTCAATGATTATTAAAATAATCTGCAGGGATCAAGTTTAGCCTGCAGGTCTGGGTTGACATGGTTTCGTATCATGGTTTGTTTGGAGGGGTGTCCACAAAGCATTAAAAAAAGTCAACATGGCAGCTATGACTGTGTGATTGGAGATACATTTTTGACCCCACTATAAAAGTCTCTGTTTATTTTACCATATTCTATGAATTAAATCACAATGGATAAATTGCTGTAATATCCTTAGCTGAAACCAGCTAAAACACTTTGTGTTTATAACTATTGTATATAAAAGGGTAGGAAAGCAGTTGTAGTTATAGTAGTTGCAACACCAACAATAGTGGTACTATATCAAGCATGAACAACCAATCTAAATGTGAAGAGTTCAGTTAACTACTTTATTGTGTATGCCTATTTCAAAGGAATCTTCCCAGACTGGCAGTTTGCGCCTGGGCCAGCTTAGGTAAGGCTTAAGTTATTCAAGACCTTGGCCTTTTGTGCCTATGCAATGATTCCAGACCAATTCACCGCTTGACTCCTCTCCCTGACTTGACCAGTCTATCTGTTTGACATAATGTGTGTTCTATAATAGTATGGAAATTGCGATTTAAGACAGGGCAAAATAGTATGACTATACCTGACATTTATATTAAACATTTCCCAACTGCATTTTTTTAATCTGAAAGAAGCTCAAATACCACTTTGCTGGGTTTTCTTCCTGATCAAATTCTGTAATCATTTCTTGCATAACAATGCCTAGGATATTATTCAACTGAATTTTTCAATGGAGAAAGTTGGCAGAATCTCAAAGAACAGATGTTATATTCCGATGCTGCTGTGGGAAGCTGGAATATCTGTCTAACAAATCTAACAAGGCCTAGAGTGGATAGCTTGGGATATATCCAATTTGTATAGGTACTGAGCCCAGGTGGTGTAGTGGTTAAAGTGCAGTATCGTAGACAATAATGTATGTGTATATATAATATGTGTGTGTGTATAAAACGTGTGTACATAATTAACAATTAAGTTGCTAGTTGTTATCATCTTTATTTTTCTTTGAGGTGTCCTGTATCCTTTGAAAACCAAATCACAGTCATAATCTTTCCACTATCCTAGGAAGTACAGAGGATTTGCAATCAAACTATATAGTATCTAGTATTTACCCTGGAAAAAGTGGACAAAATGCAGTTAAAGACCCTGCAATTTTCTGCTTTTTATTATGGGTCAAATATTTATTCCATTGTAACATATATGTACACTTATTTTTAGCTGGAAAACCAAGCAGATCATACTTACAATATTGCTTTATGTTTCAGGAATCATCAACAAAGAATAAAATGTAGTGTAATAAAAAGGTTGTATGCCATCCAGGGTCACTGTGTGTGAGCTGGGTGGCTATATAAATTTATTACATAAATAAATTTAATAAATAGATAAAACATATATCCTTATAATCATTTTATAGCCCTAGTTTGGCACATTGAAAGTCACCTATGAGTTTACTGCTGTATTATACTATTATTCTAGCTTCTCCCTAGCTATTCCCAGAGTATATCTGTAATTATTGAAATAGTTGTGTTGGTCTGGCAAGATCCTGCCTATAGATGGAAACAATAAAGGAAACTATTGTTTAATAACTCCATGTCCTATTGTTGGTCCTTGGGGCCTGAAACACACAGATACACAGGCACACATGTACATAGTCTAGTTTAGCCCATTGTTTCACTCTGTCTCTGCTCTCTAAAGCGTGGGCTATTCTTGGCTTCAGTGCCAGGATCAGAGTTGAGTTTTCAGTGTGGTGCTGGTGGCGTCAAACCCTCCATCCTTATGTAGAAGGTGAAAGTGTTATCATCCCCTGCCCACTTTTAGCACTGCTGTCCTGCTTCCTGACCTACCAGCTACTAATGTTGTCACTAAGGCCACCAAAGTATTTAAAGGAGTTCTCACATTCAACAAGCCCAAAGCAACTCATTTCTAAAAGCAAAATGAAAAAAAACAACACCTGCTTTATTTTACTTCATGTTGCTGTGAAGTATACAGTGACAGTGGTCGTAGCTGGAAGATGCTTCAAAGGGATAAACAGTGCCTTGTGAAGACAAATTACATCACCTCCTTGTCTGCTCATGAACTGCATCATGTAGCCTTTTGGGTGGGAAACGCTTTGTTTATGCAAGCCAAAGCCCCTTCACACAGTTTGAGCCATTCCTGATACATCTCATGCCATGAACTGAACTGAAGTGAACACATTCCCCAATAAATGGCATCTATATTTTTATAAACCTCTGCTCTTTCTCAGTGATGCTAACTGATCACAAATTCTTAACCTTCTTCTATAATCGGGACAGGGGCAACTTTGCCTTTATATTTTTTCTACTTTTCAAATTGCGAGTAGCCCAGAATCCCTGGGAATTGGGTGGCCTCCAAAGTGTACAAATAAATATATAAACAAACAAACAAACCAGTGCAGAATGGAGTGCCAAGTTGGCTTCTACTCAGAAACTCTGCCCTCTCCCAGAAAACATCTGATTAGGATCTGAGTCTATATTTGGCTCTAGCCCAAGCTGGCTGGCTGCCATTTTAGATTATCCCAAATGTCATTCAGAATATTGATGGCGAGTTGAACATTGCATGGAGGGTAATCAGAGATGATAAGGATCTAGTACAAACCAAGCAGCTACTTGGCTGTTATTCAGAAGCGTCACCATATGCATGATTAGAATAGTTTATTTTTAATTTGATAGTTGTTATAGTGTCACAGAATGATATAACTGGAAAGGCCCCAAGAGATCATCTTGTCCAATACTAAATGTAGGATTTATATTATGATTCTAATCCAGAATCTTGAAAGTGCTTCATGGGAATCTCTTTTCATTTTATATCTACAAGAAAACTCTAAGAAATAGATTGTTCTGAGAAAGAATGATTGGCCCCATATCACTGAATAACTAAAGGTCGATTTGAATTTGGATTTCTCCTATTCTGCTCTGCCCACCTTAGCCACTGTATTACACACTGGTTGGAGACAGGCCCTTCTGAATCCATTAGTGTTTGAGAGCTGCCAACTCTGAAACAAGGCCTCTATAGGACATCAGTATCATGATTACAGTATTTTTAGCAGAATAAATAAGGTCTCTGGACTGGTGACAGAAAAAAAACAGTTGTAAAATTGGAGGGAAATGGACATCCAGCCTTCTTAACCTAGTCTTCTCAAGTATATGAATTGATAGTCTATGTTGAAGACAACATTTCAGGTTACATTCAGACAGGTTTGTTTGTTTTTTTAATATTTTTTATCTGGTCTTTAGAGAGATGGTCTGTAACTACCTACAGCAAATAAAAAATGTTGGGCCTTCTACTTGCAAAAATGGTACAGTCTGGAAACAAACTGATTAAGTTATCTACCCTTGGTCTAATCCAGCAGAATACTTGGTTTTGTTTTGTTTTCCTCATAGAATGGATTTCATCAAATATTTTGTGAACAACTATTAACCTGTTAACTACTCAAACATCAGATCTCTGCTTTCTCTCTCCCTTTCCCCTTTCCTTTCCTTTCCTTTCCTTTCTCCTTTCCTTCCCTTCCCTTTCTCCTTCCCTTCCTTTCTCCTCCCTTCCCTTCCTTTCCCTTTCCTTCCTTTCCCTTCCCTTCCCTTTCCTTTAAAAAGAAATGAAAAAAAAATAGAGTAAACATTTTGTAGGCACAGTTCTGTCACATATAATTATGTACACCACATTTCTCAACTTCTAAAAAACAAAACGTTACATCGATTCTTGCCATGTCAGGAATGAAAATGCAACTGACAGATTTACTTAAATGCCAGGGACCAGACTTATTGTAAGTCAGAGTCTTAATGATTGTTCTCTGAGACAAGTTTTTTTTCTAAAAAAAAATCACGTTTCTTGCTGTGAGTAGAATAAATATGGTTATTTATTTAGTAAGGCAGCTGAAAATCATAGAAAAGACAAATATAAACCTGTCCAGGCCAACTTTTATCCTTGAACACTTTGCCATGAAATTTATTCAGGTCTAATGTATAGCACTCTCTACAGCTCTATAAATTAAATTGCCCTGATAATGGAAAAAAATGCTCTAAATTTTCCCACACAGGTAAAAACAAAAGCTGCCAAGGATCCCAGTGGGACTGATTTTCCGTATTTCATTCCACAAGGATTCCTGGATAGCTGGACATTAATCAGACTGAAATTTAGATAGATTCCATCTTTCCTTAGGGAAAAAAATCCACAATGGATAGATATTGAATTTGTGTTAGAAGCTTTAAGAAATAATACATAGGTTTTGCTCATCTAAAGTTTTTCCTAATCTGCTTTATTTACTGCTATTTACAATACACTGAACATAACAACTAACATTATCTATCTATCTATCTATCTATCTATCTATCTATCTATCTATCTATCTATCTATCTATCTATCTATCTAT
>JANHFL010004219.1:78413-91965 GCA_032468155.1 Oxyrhabdium leporinum
GAAAGAAAGAAAGAAAGAAAGAAAGAAAGAAAGAAAGAAAGAAAGAAAGAAAGAAAGAAAGAAAGAAAGAAAGGTGGAGGGACACTTGAACAAGATGTGGTTGTTGTGGCTTTATAACGAATGAAAAGCAGAAAATATTTATTAATTCATCTGTCTAACTTTGCTTCAGGCTTTTGCTTTACTAATGTCCAGTTTTTGATAACACCCAGAAGATTGAAAATGAATTAAAATGGACTGTAATTTCTTTTTTTTTCCTGTGCACCTGGATTAAAAGACTAGCAACTGCTTAAATGAACCATGATCTTAAACTAATTCAGGGAAGTGGACAAAGCTACTAAAGGGAGAATGTTATATGACATCAAGACCAATGTCCCTGTCAACAACAATCATGTTGTAAGTAACAGAATGACAAGAGTCCCATTAGAGGGTTTTTGAAATGATTGCAGGATGGCAGAGTGGCACAGGGCTTTCCCTTTTCAGACTATGGGGGAAGACACTCAGGAGTTTGAGGCTTGCATGCAATTTAGCCCCAGATCCTCCCCAAATCATGATTTAAACTTTGCACCAAACTAGACTTGGATAAAGTCTGCATGATTAGAACAATTCTATAGACATGCTTTCTCTACAATTATGCGTGCAGTGCATTTCAGCCATGTATCCCCTTGTCCCTTCTTTCTCTAACAACATAATGATGTGTTTTGTGTAAAGCACGGGTATTTCAATGAGGGAATATATATAATGCTGAGCTTTGAACTGTATCATCACAGGCCCTTTTTATGCCATTGTACAGATGTTCTGAGCACAAAAAAAAGTCAAATAACGTGAGATAGGGCTGTGACTTTGATTTAAATTCATCTTATTCTGAAGGTGAAAGGAGCAATTTATTAAGCTTATACGACAAAGCTGTTAGGGATTCAGGTTAGAAAATGACACATCTTCAGACTGAGTTTATTACGCTGGACACCTTACTTGATGAATAAATTGGAGTTCAGGATTATCAATTTGTTCTGACATCGCTCCTAAATGCTCTAGAACATACCTTTATCATGTTTGATCCGGTTAAGGAGATAAATCATTTCTGGACCAATTTGGTCAGACAAAAATGGAACAAGTGTTAAAAAACAAGAAATGAGACAAGTATGATTTTATTGGAATGTATCAGGCAGTGGAACCGGGGCATTTACTAAGGCAAACATTTTCTTTCTCTTGCCGTCCTCTGAGGCTGTTTGACTGTGCTTCCACCCAGGGTTGCCAAGCTGAAAGGACAATGCTAAGTCTGCGTAAAGTGTCTGCAGCTGGCCTCAGCAATGTCCTTTGCACTGCAGTAGTGATGCGGTTTGCCTGGTTGAGGCACAGAAGCAACGCTCTTCACCTCACTGAGTGCTTTGCACGCCTTCCCGCTGTCCCTTGCAACAAATGGGACACGCCAAAGCAGGCACTCTATCAACCCGAAGCAAAGCTACATTGCAACCTTGCCTTGCTGTTCAGAAGCAGAGGACTGTGTGGCTTTGGGGGGAAGCGACTTCAAAGGGCTGCTCTGCTCAAAGCATTGTCAAATCAAAACGGGCCTTCCAAATGTTGTCCCTAAGAGAATACTATAGAAGATTTGCTTCTTTTTTTTTAAAAAAAAATAAAGTTAAGTACCCAGAGGTCTCCTTTTTCAAAAGAAGAATCTTTTTGAGAATGCTGATAGAGTGAGCATTGCTAAAGTGAAAGGAGATCCAATTTGGGGGGGTATTTCAGTAGCTGGTAACACATATTTCTATGCTATCCTCAAAAGGCTGGAGAGAGGGAACAAAGTAAAAATATCCTAATGGTTCTGGGCAGACCGTTGCTATTATTTTATGCTGCTGATGGGGAAAAACAATATTTTTCAATCCAAGGGTCACGTCTCTTGCTACTTCAGGATTAGTCACACAACCTTTTACTCATCCTTCTCTGTGTTCATGAAGAGTGTTGCAATAGGATAGACAATCTGCAATGCCAACCAGGTTGGATGAAAAATGACAGAATTTTTTTTTTTGGGGGGGTGTGAATTGGCAAATCCTTGAATCTGACCCTTTCCTTAAACTTTTTGAGAAGGCATAGGAACAGCGAAACTAAGGAAGGCCATATATCGGAGATGGGGATCCCTGACCCCATGGGTGGATATTGTTGACTTTATGTGACCTTTAAAGCCTCCTCTGAACATGATTGCTAAAAACTGATACGAGAATTGTTTTGCTGTTATGAGAAAAAGTAGAAGGAAACAGCAGTTCCAGATCCAAAAGAAGATGTAGCATGATTATTTTAAAGTTATAACTCCATGAAGCTGTCAATTGTTTTAAAAATAATATTAACAATGCAGATAGGTGACCTAAAGATAAACCACAGTTTAATAGTTATCAAATAAATACAAATCTGCTGAAAGAGGTGTTTATCTATAGATTTCCTAAATTCAGCGAGAAGGTGGGCCAAATTGAACTCCCAAAGGAGGGTTTGGGAAGAAGTCAGGAGAAGGCTTCATGGAAGGAAGAAGCTCTAACAATCAGGGTCTCTTCAAAAGGACCTCTCAGTTTTAATAACAAGACGGTTTGTAATGTGACTGACATCCCCTAAAGCTGTTGAAATCTTTAGAGCTCAGTATCAGCACTTTAAACCAGAAGTGTCCAACCATGGCAACTTTAAGATCTGTGGATTTCAATTCCCAGAATTCTGCAGCCACCCATGTTGGCTGAGGAATTCTGGGAGCTGAAGTCCACAAGCTGTAATGTTGCCAAGGTTGGAGACTCCTGCTTTAAGCAGTATGTGGTAAACAATTGGCAAGCAACATAAATATGCTTTTAGTATCATAGTTTAACATAGTATACTATACTGTATGTCCTGTATCTTGCAGTGGCTAGTAGTCTAGATGTCACATTTTGTACCAGTTGTATTTTCTGGTTACTTTCAAGGGTAGTGATTGCTGAATCATAGACCCTAAGTCCTGGTTTGTTTATATTTATCTACAGCTCCTTCATCTTGTCAGGATTTAATTCCAGTATGTCAAGTCTTATCCAGTTTAGACAATATTTAAGGGTACTTTTCGCTTCCTTGAAATTGGATAGTTAGGAGTAATAAAGTTGGGTATCATCATTCTGCTGATAGAAACCCAATTCAAAATCTCTAGGTGGTTTCCACCAGTATTTCACATCTTTGCTAAAGGGCAACAGGGACAAGATAGTGAAAATTGTATGGCAAATCATCATTCACAAAGAATGATGCAAATTGTTCACAGCATGCCACTGACTGTTCTGGCTCCTTCCAGCCTGTTCTGAGAAGATGTAATCTGGGACATCTACAGCAAGCTGAGCTTTCATCAAAATTATAAAATCATCCTCCCTTATGTACTTGTATGCCATTTCATGGCACATGTATTAGATACGCATGGCTTGCATGAGGCAGGGATGGACTGCTGCATGGATGCAGAGGTTCGGGTGAACCTCTTGCTCTGAGTTTTGGCTGGGCCCACTCACCTGCCCTTGCTCTAAGCTATTGCTAAATAACTTACTTTTCAGCCACCCCAGCTGCTCCGGTGAGCTCCGTGCCACCCCTGCTGCACTCACCGGATCTGCTTTCTTTATTAGCTGCCTCCCTCTTCGCTCGCACGAGCCCCAATGCACACGCATGACCAGCAAACCTCTTGCTACAGCAAGAGCAGTCCACCTCTGGCATGAGGGTGTTGTGATACCCAATTAATCTGTTCCCTTGCCATGCCTTCAGACACCCTTGACTGCAATGGAAGCAGAGGAAGCTCCTTTGACTGCCACTCTTGCTGTGGAGTTTCTAGCATGTTCATCTAGGCACATACAGTTTGATCCATCCTGAGAGACTTGCACTGGAGCTGATGTTCCATCATCTTCATCACTCTGCCTAGCAAGCTAAAAGGCTTATCTGTTGCTGAAGATCAATACTGTCATCCATCTGGACTGCCAGGGCATCAACAATTTTTCTGACAAATGTCATGGGAAATTTATTCATGGAATCAGAAAACCACCCAGATTCATAAAAAACCCTAGCTGGACCACATTAGCCTTCTCAGACCTTGGAAAAGAAGAATTAAACATTGCAAAGCTGACATATGCATAATACATCGTTATTTGTTGTCTCCTGTTCATCGAATAATTGTTACTGAGAAACTGAAGAAAATTCCATACTAATGAACTCAGACATTATTTGGGTCACAAAAGTGAAAATATTCATTTGTTGATGTATGTCTATATGCATACACACACACACACACCTCACATATACACACTGATCCTATATGTCTGTCTGTCTCTCTGTCTATCTCCCCATTTCCCTTTTAATAAAGCTGATCACAGAAGTACATGTCAGAATCTTGTGCTTGAATGTAATAGTCTGCCAAGACAACTAATTCTCCATCCCTGTAGAGGCTTCTCTGGGTCATCATAAAAAACTTTTGCTGGGAGTGAATCTCCCGCCTCCAAACCCTGTTCAACCCATTTAGGTGACATGGCCCGAGACAATTTGAAATTTGCAGCCCTGCCAAAAATGTTAAATACAGTTCTGCTCTATCGAGGGTTGCCCATCTTTGTCATGCACAGTTGCCTTGTTTGGACCAACAGTTTCATTCATTTCCAGACTGGAAGTTGTTTTTCTGATCTTTCCCATTATTAAAATTCTTCAGCACCCCCTTCTCTTCTCACATTCTAAAGTCAAATAATCAATTCAGTTCTTGGCAGCATGTTTTAATATGCTGATGGTACCACATGGAGAAAATGCAGGGCAATTGCGATTTGGATGTGGAATCATTTGCAAATATTTCATATTTCATATAAGCATTTTTCAACCCCAAATTCTGCAGACATTACAACATTTGACAGTAACTGACAGTTGCTTGTCATGCCCTTGGCCTATATATCACCCTCAGATGAGGAAGGAAAACAACTTGAGATGCTTATTAAACTAGATTCAGAAAAGCCTGGTGCCAACAGTAGTAGTGAGGTAAAATTGTGCTCCACAGCTCCTGTCTCCTTGTGCCCCCACAAGGTCAACCACTGTTTTGTCCACCTAATGTGTAGGAACCTTCTTTTATTCATTTAAAAACCAGTAATTAGGAGTGCCCATGGTCTCCCGCATTGGAGAGCTGAATAGGGAGAGTTCTATTGCAGGACAATATATATGGTAGCAGATTAATGCCTTAAGTAACCTGGGATGGGGAATCAAATCTGACATCTTCTGGCAGGGTTCAGACAACAGCATAAAGTTCCTGTCTAATAACAATAGCAATACCACTTAGACTTATATACCACTCCATAGTGCTTTACATCCCTCTCTAAGTGGTTTACAGAGTCAACATATCGCCCTCTAACAATCTGAGTCCTCATTTTACCAACCTCAAAAGGATGAAAGGCTGAGTCAACCTTGAGCTGGTGAGAATCCAACAGATAGCTGTCAGCAGAATTAGCCTGCAATATTGCATTTTAATCACTGTGCCACCATGGCTCTAATAGTAATATGATACTGGAACAACTAGAATACCTGGATCCTGCATTCTTAGTATTTTGCTTGGAACTGTGAAAGCCAATTTAGAAACCTCGACCCTTGACCTGAGTTGAAAATGCAAGTTGATTTGCCCCTTAAAACTGGGTTGTTGGAAAGAGCCTGGAATCAGTCTATACATTTATCTGTTGAGATTTACTATTCTTGCTTATTGTCAACCTTGAACTGGTTGCTATCTAACTTTAGCTTAAGGGACAAGACACTGGCATGCAGAAGAAGTGAATACCTGACAGTGGCTGACATGGGAACGATCGGTGCTTGGCAATGTATCACAACAATTGTGCAGCCACAGCCTTTGACAGTATGCAAAAGGTTCCTTCCAACAGAATTGGACATAGTTGAACTTCCTTTCAATAATTAATTCATTTAATCATAACTGTCAAATGTTGAGGTCAAATCTGTGTTCCCAGAATTTTACCGTCTAATATGAAGAACTAATTTCAGCAGCAAAATGTCTAGCCTAACATTGGAAAAACTGTCAAATGTAGCTAAACTTTATTGCAGAATTGCTGTGCATTATACATCTTTTGCTCATAAATTTCATGGGTCATCAACATAGGGCTGTAAAACTAGATGTAAGCACATGTGTATCTAATCCATCTGGGTATGAAAATAAAGCAGTATTAGTATAAAATTTGACACATTAGCATTAGTGTTTTTTCCCCCCAGTAGATTGCAAATGGAAAAATATCATTGAGAAACCAATAAGAAAAAAAAATCAAGTGTATTTTGAAAAGAAACATATATCTTTGCTAGCTTAAACAAAGTGTGATATGAGTAATATATTGCTCCTGGTTACAGTTTCATTTCTTTTTACACTCTCTTGGTTCAAATGTTGACTGTTTTCAAGGAAACTGAGATACCACTTATGAGAGATAAGGCCACAAACATAAATATATGCATTCGCCTGTCTAAACAAGGTAAAATGAGACTGACAGACTTTTATTCCCATCCTTTTGTTCATACATTCTTCATTCAGAATCTATAAGAACCTATATTGTTACAATCTGAAATCACGGAGATTGTCTGTGTTGTACACTGATTTATATTAAGAATTCCATAAAAAGAATTCTAACCAATGTATAGAATATATACATGGCCTTTCTAAAGGAAGGTACTGGAATGTGTTTTCCCTTACCTGTGTATCTGTTAGAAATATGAGCCCGAGAGAGGAGTGAGAAAATATTTAATTTGGCTTACATTTTATAGTCAACTCATCTGAGAGTTGTCTCACTGCAATGGAATTGGTTCACCCAAGGGGCATGCTGCAGACTTTGTTAGTCAAGGACTTCTGGTGGTAGGTTCCAGGAGAAGAACCTTTTCTGCTGTGGCTCCTGTTGTTGATCAGGAATCTGTTAAGTTTGATGATTGGTTTGATGATTGGTAAAAAGGGACATACTGTATGTTGAAATGGCAGAACTGAAGTTCAGGCCTCAGAAGGCCTCAGAAGGCTGTGGAAAGTTCCATAAGAAACCACAAGGGTTATGTCTGTGACCATATTTGCAGAGTGCTAGCTTCCTCTTATGTAACTAAGTAGAAATGAGAAGTCTATATACTGTATATATCTGCCTTACACGGTGTTCAAGGTTCTTCCAATTTGAGGAAGGATCTGCATTTCTTCAGCTGAATAAGCACATTTGGCTTATCAAGGGACATCAGGGCCCATCTCCTTACTTCTATCAAGCAGCACCTGAATCTTACTTAACACTGTCCTCTGAAACATCAGGGCCCTGCAAGATGAGAATCCTACTCACCGTTTTGGCTTTCTGAAAGAGCCTGAATACTTGGCCCCGTCAACTGGCCTGGAGCCCCAATTGGGTGGGGGGTAGCACATGTCATTCTGGAGGTGTTAATTGACTAACATAAGACCATACCTCCTCCCCATGTTCATCTTGCACCCTACCTTCTCATTTTTGTCAATTTTAAATTGATTTAATTGTTTTCATAATTTATTTTGTAATCTGCCTAGAATCTTGCGTCTTGGTGAGATGGGCAGCATATAATTTTCATAAATAAATACATTAACTTTGTATTTCCTGAACAAATGCACATTAGCCCTTTCGGATTACATGTTTCTCACACTCTTGGAATGTAGGTATCATTATGAATTAAAAAATATTTTATTGAGGAAATCTGTGCATAGAGTTATAAAAGAGCCCTGGGGCCACAGTAGTTAGAATGGAGTCCTGCAGGCTACTTTTGCTGACTGCCAGCTGCCAGCAGTTTGGCACTTCGAATTTCACCGGCTCAAAGTTAACTCAGCCTTCCATCCTTCCAAAGTCGGTAAAATGAGGACCTAGATTGTTGGGGGCAATAGGCTGATTGTGTAAATTGCTTAGGGAGGACTGTAAAGCACTGTGAAGCAGTATATAAATCTAAGTGCTATTGCACTATACAACGGAGATGAAATAAAAAAAAAATAACCTGCTTTGTCCATTCCTAGTTTCAGAAGAGGGATTACAGACCATATACAAAAAGCTCAGTATCGATTTTATGTAGTACTAATAAGCTACACTTTAATTAACATAATTTCCATATACTGTATTTACCCAAATGGAAGGTAACCAAGGAATATTGGAAAGGAAAAAGAAATTAACTGCCTCTGTTACCACATCCTTAGAAAATCAATAGCTAAATTATTTCTTCCTTTCAGGTAAGTACGGTAATTTTCACTGAAATGAAAATGTTTCTGTGGATTGTACTTTTTATAGAGTATTAGAAACCAGCAATGGCATGTTAATTCTACACTATGAATCACTTTTATTGGTATATTTATATTGCCTTTTTAAAATACTTTCTGATTAATTACTGTTAAATAGACAAACCTATAATTGCAAGTGTTGCAGGGTAATTACAAATGTCAAAAAAAATAATTTAAAGTAACAACAAGTGATTGAAATCTCAGGACCAACACACACATACACGCACACGCACACGCACACACACACACACAAATCTATTTTTCACAGAAGCAACTCATCTTTTTTTTCTAGGCTTCCATGCAAGTCATTTTAAGGAGTTGATTCATTAAAAAAAAAAACTCCTTTCTTTTTATTCCTCTGGTTTACCAATAAACTTTTTGATGTAGTTTTAAGATGATGGTTTCAGGGTATGACGGAGAATGCTGATGGATGTTTCTGATGCATTGGGAATGCTTCCAGGTTTGATCCCATAAAGATGAGGACCGTATCTGTTGGCTTGGTTGACGCTACCATAGATGAAGAGTTGGGATGAAACAGAAGCTGAGGAAAGAATAGCGAAGGTTTCAGTATACATTGTCAGTGATGGTGTAGCAGGATGGAAGATCACAGGCACTTTTCTGCTGCTGCCATTTAATCTATCTGAATTAATCTATTTGAAGTGGCAGGAATGGCAAGACATTTTCTTGATTTATCCATGCAGCACAGTGAAGCTGCAAGCATGGGGTGACATTGAGATCATGTGGCAGTTACTACTTATTGGTGGAACTAGAGAAAGAGGTAGGATGATTAGAGGAGAGGATCTCTGGAGGCTTGGGACCTTGGATGAAGAGTCTCACTAGACTTCTGGAAAACTGAATGCTAAGTGTAAATTGATGGAAGTTTTGGATCTGTCTATCTTCTGGATCAGGACTCTGGCCTTGGGACTTGTAAAAACACATGGATATTAAAACTAGAACTCTGGAAGAGAGGTGAAGATTTCTCCTTCTTCTCCCCCAACATTTCCTAGTATATGGTGTTGCTCTGATGTTCCAGTACCTTTGCAAAGTCAGTCTCTGGATCAGATTTGGTGATTATTTCAGGTGAGAAGTAAGTTAGCACATGAGAAGAATGAGAGTGTGTCAGGATGGGGAAGTTTACATGATTCCTGTCATGAATGGGAGTGTGTCTTTAACTGTTTTTTTTTCTAATTATCTTGAAGTTCAGAATACGTATTGGCAGGGTGTATATACATTCATTGAATCTGCCATAATTGGTGGGATTGCCAAATTGTGGTTACCTGGTTTGTATGTGGGGAAGTGTTGTGCAACTGTGCAATTGTAACCTATGTACAAGTACAAGAATATCTGCAGACCTAGATGCTATTGATGAGTGGCATTCTCAGGTGAGTATGCTAGTTGGGGGACATGAAGGATGAAGTTTATGATAACAGAGGAAGAGACACCGTTCAGGTCAATGAACTTACTTCATGGGGGTCAGAATTTCAGATATAGAGTCTTTAATGCACTCTAAGGATAGACAAGTCACCTAGCAAGCAGAAAAAGAATATTTGGGTGACTGTATCTGGACTGGTTTTCTGATAAATAAATTGGGGAATGATTCTCAATCTAGCACTATTAACTATTAGAGAGTTTAATATTTTGTACAGGATAGCATGCTTTGTTCAACTTCAATTACTACAGTTAGTATGACTCATGTGTAAAAATTTATAAGCAAAGTGGATGTCTATTGTTCAGCCGCATGCCTATTACGAAAAATATCACTTTGTATTGTAATTTTGTAACAGAGAATCAACTGTTGATGCATAGTTCTGGTTAAATGTAAAGCCCAACAAACCTGGGTTTCAGTGGTCAAATCACTGGTTTACATGTCCGTAAGGTTTTGAGAGACCCCCAAATACCTGATCATTAATTCAGTCTCAGAGATAAAGTTAAACGTTGAGGCCTATGACAATCATAACTTATGTCAATTTGTCAGAACTCCTAAGTAGACATTTTGAACTGCAACAACAACAAAAAAATTGTTGGCCCTTCCTTCTGGTATCATCTCCCCTCCCCCACAAAGCCCCAAACCACAAGAACCTCCCCCCATCCTCATGATCAAATGGTCCATCCCTTTGATTTTGTCTGGCTTGAGATTTCAAATCATCCCCTCTTGCATCATCGTGAGATTATTGCTACCAGGGAAACTATCGTGAGCAGATAAAAGAAAATGTATCCAAGCACAGACTAGCTACATTCAAAGACGAATGATATGCTCGCGCCCAATGCCAAAGAGACATCAGCACAGGAAACAGCCCAAAGAGTCTATCAGCGCAGTGTGTCTGTGTGACAGAGTAAACGACAACTCCAAAGCTGCCAGCCCCAGATGCCTGAGCATTCTGCCAAGCAGCCAGAAACATTTGCTGGAGAGAAATATCTTCACAGTTTGACATCTGCCACTGGTGTAGGAAGATAAGGCAGATAAGCACAGTAATGAGCAGGAATATCGGAGGTGGCAATCCAGTAAACTTTTCTTTTTCGGTTTCAATTAAAAGAGCCCAAACTGGGGGAAATAAAATATGGAATACCAGATGAGAACGCGCACAATTCTATTTGTGGAACTGACACTTCCCTGAGAATTAACGGTGGTTTTAGAAGACACGCGTACTGTAGCATTTGTTTTACTGAGTCTGCAAGTCCTGTCACATAGATTTTGTGTTTTCTAAGAAGTAGTCCTTGCTACTGAAATATTAGCATTTGGGTGAGTGTAGAAGCTTAGATTGTTTTTTTTTATTATTATTTTAAAATCTGGGACAAATGTCTAATTTCAACAGCCCTCTGCAAGTGATCAGTTCAGAACTTTGATAGGAGCTAGCTACCCATGCCTTGTGCCTGTTGACGGAGAGACAAAGAAGTGACTCTCGGAAGAGAAGAAGGGAATGAATAAATAATGTTAAAAAGAGAAAAGGGGGTTGAAAAAAAGCTGATGCTATTCATTTAAAGCTGACTTCATCTACGGCTTGCCATGTCCTTGCCCACCATTGGCATTTGACTCCAAAATACAACCCCTAAAAAATGCAGCAAATGGTAGGAAAAGCAGCTGATTCCTTACTTCTATACCAGGGTCCCCAAGGCCTGGTTTGTAGACCGGCACTGGTCAGTGGCATGTCAGAAACTGGGCCACACAAACAAGCAAAGCTTTATCCATGGGATGCAGGTAGCACCTGAAACTACGCCCCCTCCAGTCCGTGGAAAAACCACTCTCCCCGGAAACGGTTCCTGGTGCCCAAAAGGTGCTACTCTATACGATATTCTGAATTTTTGTCCAGACTGCAAAAATATGGACTAGTACTAAATGGCAGCAAAGAATTAGAGTTCTCTCTCTATACACTGCTCATAGGATAGTTCAAATGATCAGTAAGGTGTGGTGCGGAGGAGAAATATGAATCCCAGAGATTTATTTGCAGATCAAAGTTTCTCCTCCTTCACAAAATTTTCTATTCACTTATTTTACTTTGCCGAACAGCCGAACTTAACCAAAGTCACAGTTAACTAAAATTAAAAGCTACCAGTCTGGAAATAGGCCCTTTTGTCATAAATCATGCCAATCTACATTTTATTTTCATAGTTGAGATTCTTATCCCACTTTCCTTCTGTGGAGAAAGCCCAAAGTAACCTGTAATGAATCCATAGACATACAGTCAACCTCCATTTACAGAAAGTAATATAAAATTTTGAGCAGGACCTCTGGTCATGTAAGTCACCCTTCCATGCAGCTCCCCAGGCATTTTTTTCTCAAACAGCATAACAATCTGGACAGGCTGCTTTAATTGAAAGATTTATCATCCCCGTTCAATGAGAGTAATAAATTCCATCAAACTAAGCATAATTTACACTGGCTTGCCATCACAAACATCCTGGAAAAGGGGGATTTAAATCCCCAGGGTCATTAAATAACACGGCAACTGCTTCTTTGCAGCTCGCACAGTGTGTCTTTCAGTGCATGGATTACTAGAAGTGACTTCATTCCATAAGTCCTTTTTTTTTCAGTTGAGATCAGATTTATCTGGTGAACCAAAGCCTGCTCTTAAGCAGGAAGAAAAGCAATAGAGCCAAAAAAAAAAAAAAGGGGGGGGGGAGAAATCAAGCTACCAAAACCAGACTATGAATAAATATTTAGCAAATTAAATATTGAACAAATGAAAGCAAAATTTTCTTTCTGAAGGTAGTTGGATGTTTTAGACAACCAGAAAAGTCATGTTAATGTCTTAACAGACTGGACTGTACACAGGTTGAAAGAGAAAGAGAGAAAGAGAGAAAAGATCTTTGTCATGGGAAATTGCCAAACTTAGCACTTGGTAGAGTACATCTTCAGAAAATGTAAGATTATATACTAGACTGGGAAGTCAAGAAAGCCGCCCCACCCCCAGACAAAGTCAGTGACAAACATGTTTGTCTTGTTGCTAAGAAACACAAAATGAACACGGCCATGAAGTCAGCAAGGGGGGAAAAAAATCCAACTTTCTTTCCAAAAAGTGAAGATCAGGACATGACAAAAAGTGTAATTGTCAAGCCACTATGAATACAACTCATCATCAACTATAATATTTGAAGATAATGAATGGTAACATTTAAAAAGTAAACTGATAAATTAAAAAAAATATTTTCATAGTTTAACTCTATGCACACCATAATTTCTATCCTGGATTTTTTTTTTATTGGGTCAGCTTTTTTTCTCTGTGCTTCTTCCTTTCACGTTATTCCCAAGCTATTAGTTCCTGATTTTCAAGGGCAAAGAAGGACAACATTCTGAGAGCTTCAACACCACCTCAAGGAGGCTGCATGAAATCCAGAAGTTGTAGATTACCCATCAATATGTGTGAACATTTTGAGAAGCAACCAGGAGAATAAACATCAGACAATTTTCAAGTGAGTTTTTGCTATGCTTTGTAAGTCAATGTTGACATTTTGAATGGAATCTAAAAATAAACCTAAAAAGCTACTTGCCTGTTGAATGTTTAATTCAGGTGAGTCTCACCTCTAAGGTGATAACTTGCAATTTGAAAAGGTCTAGTCCAAAAGCAGCAGAGCTATTCTCCATCCATTTTTTTTGGGGGGGGATGAATCTGCTTATCCAGGGATGAAACTGAAATAGACCTATCAATAGATCATATGTTGCAACAATTGCAGGCAGTGGAGATAAAAATTTGAAATAAGGTATTCGGGAATTTGAGATAAAAAGCTAGTAGCATTCTAAATAATAATAATAATAATAATAATAATAATAATAATAATAATAATAATAATAATAATAATAATAATAATAAT
>JANHFL010004220.1:6516-30400 GCA_032468155.1 Oxyrhabdium leporinum
GATTAGCTTGGTTAAAGAAATGGAACCCTAAGATAGACTGGAAAAATGACTCCATTCTGTTCCAAAAAACAGTAGAGACCTTCAAGTCTCTAGGTTCTATCATTATATATAAAGACTTAAAATGGACACCTAACATCAAAAACATCATCAAAAAAGCACAACAAAGAATGTTCTTTCTGCACCAACTCATCTGTAATTATGTGGCAGCCTGGAGAGGCCTCGAATTCATGGCTTCCAAGGCTTACACGAAGATTTAAATTTCAAATTTTGCAAGATGTACAAAAAAGAGTGGGATTAACCAGATCAAATTTGAAGTTATTCACTCAGGCTATCTGATTGTCCTGGTTTTCAGATTAGATTATAATTCAAGTGGCTGGATTGCATCTATCGAAAGAGTATGATTCACTAAAGGCTATATAAATATTTTTAGATTTATATAAAAATGAGTATAAGAAATATACTAAGCTTGAAGTAGCTTATTAGAAGTTGAGGATAAATAGTATACAGAGAAAAAAGTATGGATAGTCCTCAATGTATGACTACAATTGAACCCAAAATTTATGTTGTTAAATGAAACATTTGTTAAGTGTTTTGCCCCATTCTACAATCTTGCTTGCCACCTGTTATTAAGTAAATCATTGCAGTTGTCATTTTAGTAATATGGTTTCATCATTGATTTTGCTTATGAGAAGGTTGCAAAAGGTGATCAGTGACTGAAATGGAGAATGGAATGGAATTTGGGAAACTATAAAAGAGGTGTGGACAAGAGGTTGTCAGGAAATCTTGAAACGACTGGAGACTAGATGAAGACTTGGGAAATACAACACAAGAGATACTGACCTTTCAAGACACCTAGGAAGAGGAGGAGTCAAATGAAGAAGGAGATGAAAAAATGAGACAGACAAAACAAATGGAACAAGAGGGATGGAAAGGAGATTAAAACCCAAATAAGCAGGATTGACGATAAAAACCAAAGAGAGAGTATTTTAAGGAAACCAAGAAAGAAATTAGAGAAACAAAAAGATTTTTATAGGAGAGTGAGAGGGGCAAGAGTAGATAACTGGCAAGCCAGACAATGGGGAAAGATGGAGAGGATAGGAAAGCTTAAAATGGGCAATCAAGATGTAGAAGTAGATAGAAATAAAGATCTGAGAGAAAAATATGGAAGACAAGCTAAGAAATGAATAAATAAGACTTTAAGGCGGTTAAGAGATGACGGTTAAAAAAAGAGAGAATTGGTTTAAGGTAGCAGGGACACAATTAAAAAAAAGAAAAATAGAGAGATGGGATTAGAAGGGGAGTAGATAACAATGTAGAAAAAATAAAATTTGAATAATGGTATAATCGAATTATAAATATAATATGAAGAAATGTATATTTGCTAAACGTAATAGAGAGGATTGACAATAGCTTATTGGGGTTTTTTTTTGTTTTTTTTAAAATGTTGAACATGGCAACTGAAATAAAAATAACTATAATTCAATGTAATAAAGATTCAAAATAAAATGAATGGCATAAAAATGACATGGAATTATTGAGCAATTTGATCTATGGTGAAACTAAAGAATGATAGATGATAATTTGTTATGAAGATATGTAATAGTGTTAGATTTATATAATTTGGTTAAATGACATAAATACGATAGATAACAACTTATTTGTATTAAATGTAATAGAGAGGATTGACAATAGCTTATTGGTTGGGGTTTGTTTTTTTAAAAATGAGGTGTTGAACAAGTGGCTGAAATAAAAACAACTATAATTCAATGTAATAAAGATCATTAATAATAGTTAATTTGAATGAAAACATATGACATTATGGTGACTAAAATAAAAATAACTTTATAGTTGAATAAATAATGAAGGAAGACTTTCATATCATAAATATAATAGAGATTATTAATGTTTTAGCTATATTAAAGATTCAAAATAGAGTGAATGACATAAAAATGACATATGGAATTATTGTGTAATTCGATCTTTGGTGGAACTAAATAATGATGGATGATAATTTGTTATGAAGGTATGTAATAGTATTAGATTTATATAATTTGGTTAAATGATATTAATATGATGGATAACAACTTATTTGTATTGAAGGTATGATACTCAGATACCACACTGTTCACACAAAGATAAGTTTGTATGAAGATTTAAAAATAAAAAACTTTACCCAAAAAAAAAATTCAGAATGCAAATCTAAATTTGCATTCAAATTTGCAAAAAAAAGTTAGGCATAACTTTGTACCATGCAGGGTTAGGTCAGCTTTTATTCACTTTGGGATTCCTGGACATGTACATTTAGAGGGGAAATAGTTAATCATTTTCATATAATTTAAGGGCACTAAATTGTAAAGTTTTTAGAGAGCCCTAACACATTATTCTGGTCACCAATTTGATTTTTTAACATTATCTGAAGCTGATACAATTTAATAAACAATCATGAATGGAAAGTTAGGTTTCAACTTTTAAATGCATTGGAACTTAATTCTATGTTCACTGATCTTAAAGACATCAAAAGATTCTTGTTAAGAGATCCTTCTGATGTAGTGGTTAAACACTAGGCTAAAAACTGTGAGACTGAGTCTTAGGTCTGTCTTAGGCATGAAGGTTAGCTGGACAATTTTAGGCCACTCACTATCTCTCAGCCAATCCATTTCACAGTGTTATAGTAAAAATAATAGGAAGGAGTATTAGGTAGGTGAGACTCCCTTGAACTATTTATAAAAGTAATAAAAGTGGGATGAAAACAAATAAATAACTTTGCGTATAATATAAAATATCTTTGTCTTTTATTCTATTCAGGACAGCAGGAACCATGCATAGTAATTCAATCAGATTACATCTTTAGCCAAGATCTTGATCTTATATTATTAGTTTAATTCAACATCCAACTTAAACTTTTTTTTTTTCAGTAAAACACAATGGAAATTTAAAGAAATTGTTTGGATTCAAAATTAACATATGTGAAGCAACATTGTCCAATTATAAACAACTATAATTTTCCAAGTATTGTCTGAACAAACTGAAACAACTAAAACAAAGGGAAAAGAAAATGTGTGCATATTTGGCAGTGTTGAAAGAACATTAGTATGAGTGGGTGGATTTGAACAGGACTAAACCAACTGGTCGGGTTTCTTTCTAGCTCTGGTAATATTCCACTTTTTCTGCAGATCATAATCTCACAATATGGAGCTTTTTGTTTAAAAAATTAAAGACAAAAATTTTAAGCATATATCCAAAAGTAGATCTATTGCCTTTAAAATATAAAAGTGCAAGGACAAAATGTTCTATCAGCAGATCAGATAAAGACCAAAGCCAAAAAAAATGGAATACATTCACTACCAATTTACTGCAATCACCTATAAAATATTATAAGAACATTATGTATTGGGGTTCAAGCCAGCAAGCTATTAAAGAAGATTGCACTGATGTCCTCACAACATGCTATTGAAGCATTAATACATCCCGAGGGTATTGCATTTATGATGGAGGAACCATCATCTAATCATATTTAACAAAAAACATTAGCTTTCTGAAGAGGCTATGTGTCTTACTCTCTTTTCAAATTGATTAGTTTTCATTCTATATCTACAAAGATCATAATCTTTCATGTTTCTATTCAATTAAAACTGAGACACACATACAAAGACACATATCTATATCTATATTCTATGGTAAATAAAGCTAACCAACATTCCATCGTAAGTACAGGATGTATTCATTTCCACTTTGCTTTCCATACTTATCTCTTTATCTCACAAAGAATACATGAAATGTACACAGATTTTAAAAAATGTTCAAAAGAGACATTTTGTACTGTCTGAAAGCATAGATGTACAATTTGTTTTAAAGTCCTGAAGCAGCTAGAGATAAGTATTTATTTTAACCAAGAACCTTCAATAACTATGATCATATCAGATGAAACTTACAGGACAATTTGTTTGAATAGTTAGTTTTTATATAATCCCCCATTTGTTTTTTTTTTAAGTAAACATTTCAATAATAATGACCATCAGCTAATGCTTTCAAATAATAAATCAGTACTTCTACTTTTGGAAAGAAATTGTTTCTTGAAATGGTAGAGGCCATAAATGCAAACTTTTTGTTCTTAAGAACAAACTTCTCAAACTTTATGTTACAAGAACAGAAAACAACAGCCAGCAACAATGTGTTAGATATTTGTTTGTTAGTTTGTGTCCCGCCTTATTTTTTTTACATATAACTCAAGGTGGCAAACATATCCAACACACCTTTCTCTTCTTATTTTCCCCATAACAAAAACTCTATGAAGTGTGTTCAACTGAGACATAGTGACTGGCCCAAGGTTACTCAGCTGTTTTCTGCCCTTACATGCATACATACATACATACATTCAACTCAATCCAAGGGAGAAAAATAATGGACAACAGGAACATCTTGCCCAGGAAACATTCCTCAATTTTATGAGGTTATCTTTAGAGCACAAGAGGTTTACTTCATGGAAACATGGTGGGGGGGGGGGATCACTTTAATTTAGAAAGTGAGGAAATTCATTTTTTACAATCATGTATATGCTATAAAAACTAGTCAATATCTTTATTTAAAAATAACAGCATTTTTAAAAATGTATGCTTTAAAAAAAATATTATTTCTGTTTTTGCCAAAACTTAAAATGGGATAATATTAATGTTGAAATGAGCAGTAATGGTAATCTGAAACTAGTTACATCCCTGATAATTCTCATCAAGTTTACTATGTTTTTTTATATTAATAGAGCTGTTCATCATATTATTAAAGTCATGCTTATGCATTATTGTTGCATTATTTTACTTTGTATGTAATTAATAATATTCCTATCAAACATACTAAAAGCAATTAAGAACAATTTCTACCTGTACTACAATTTAGAATATATGGGAGACAATCTCAAGAATCTACCAGTAAATTCCTATTCATGCTTTGCAAATGTTCAAAGGGGAAAGCCTTTATCCCAAAATCATACCTGCACCATGTTTAAAATTCTAATAGCAACTGGATTTTTACATGCTTGAGATATCTAAAAATATAGTCTTTTAGGTTTTTTCTCTTTCTCTCTCTCTCAACACACACACACACACACACGAACCATTCCTTTTTCAAAAATCTGCAGAACTCATTTAAAATAGTATTTCAGTTAAGAACAGAAGTGTTCATAAAAATAGAAAACAGACAAAAACACAAATCTTGCAACTCAGAAAAGCTTTACTTTCAATATTAGGGTAAGTGAAATTCCTCTCCATCTGCTGCATGTATAGGTCATTTCAATAAGTAACAAAGAGGTCTGAAAAATTCCTGCTATCAACAAAGTTATTTAGACATCTGTTAAGCAGCCTGACCTGTTACAACAGAAAAGAAACTGGAAAATGCACGGAATTTCTATTTGAATTAAAGCTGCCCTGTTTTTATTAGACAGTTTAAATAGGTATAACCATTAACAGAGCATTACATAAAACCAAGGCAGACAAGAATACATAAAATAAATAGATGTTTTGATATAATGAGAATGGGATATGAGATTGGGGATGGGGAGTAAAATAATCTTGCTATAACAGCTCCATTTAAACTTTGGCAGGCAAGACGAAGTTGGCAGAATATGACATAGAAAGAGTAAATATGTTTCATGGCATACACATATTTGAACATTATTCAAATTCTTCAAGTGAAAATGTCGATACCACAAAATCCTTGAAACTTCGTTATACAAGTTAAAAAATGTAAATAAGCAAACCTAAATACTCCCTACTCTATTTAAAAAAATAAATTAATTAAAAAACTGAACTCGGCTAAACTAAGTTGCCTCTAAATATCTTTCTCAAAAGGCACATTTGCAAATTATTAAGAAAAAGATTATTGTGCCAGGTCTCAGCTAACATTAAAACGTATCCCATCCCCATATCCTGCAAAGGAACTTTATTGTGAAATCAGGGATGGAAACGAGGAAGCGCTTGAACTGAGCTCCACCCTTAGGGCTACTCTGATGCTATTTGCTTGACTGCATTACAAAAATATTTTGCCAGGGACTTCTAGAATATTTTCTGACTTTCTACTTTAGGAACTCTTTTTTAAAAAAGTAAAATAAAATAGGTATTATAAGAACTTTAATCCTGGATTTACTAGATATCTATCTTAAAATGGTCTCCCAAGGAGAGGTAAGTTTGCTTTTGTCTGCTTTTAAAAATGTAAGTCTAGAAAAATAGATAATGGGTTTCTGTAAAGGATTCCAAAGAAAATCTTTGCAACATGCAGGAATACGAGTCACATGGCTGCTTCAGAAATGAGTGCAGTGGAAAAAAAGTAAAAAAAAAACCAGCTTTCAATGAAACTAAAGGTACCTTGCAAAAGATAAAGCTGCTAGAAGAATTTAGAGAGGCGTGTTTTGCTCATGCTCATGAACCTTTTAAAAATGCATAGTTCTATCTTAAAAAATTAGATTAGAAATGCATAAACATTCAGAATATCATTGAACAAACTGCAATAGCTTTCAGATTGGCTGACACAGTCCTGTAAAGTCAGGCAGTTACATTCCCCATAAACTGTATTTACATTTTTAGTGTGATCTAGTATAGATGTCTGAATGATAGGAAAATTCAGTTCTTCTACCAGGGAATTTTACTGGCTGTACACTTCTGAATCATGTACAGTAACTTAACATACCAACACTTTTCACTCAGATAAATTACATCAGTGGTTTCAGTTGACAGCTATAATTTAGATTTAGATAGCAAGAGCTTAAAATACTATCCACAGTCTATCAAAAATCTCATCACTCAATAATTTCCTATGACTTCTGTGTATATAAACCTTTTCTTTCTATGCAATTCATTTAATATTGGCTTGAATAGGACAACCAAAAACAAAGTAGAAGGAATAAGGATCGGTCCTCTACAGTTTACAAGTGGCAAGTAAAAGAAGGAATGTAACTATTTAGGTGCTCTAAAAGAGGTTTAATTTTTAAAAAATGTGCCCTATTTCTCTAGATAATCATTTGTTCTACCTCAAGAAAATACAATTTAAAGCAAAATCCTAGAATGTTTCAACATTAACCTATATATGAGATGCTTATCTAGCATAAGGTTTACAAGAGCATGTTAAATTCATATATGAACCTTACCACATGTAGTTTTAGTGAGTAAAAGTCAATTGTTATTTTTTCAATTGATAAAAATACACAATTCATGAAGAATGGTAAAACTAAAGACCAATGTTCGGTAAAAGCATTTATCTGTACTTTCAATCTAAAAATAAGTAGCGAATTAAACATAAACTTTTATCTTACGCTGTGACCTAGATCAAGATGATCATATCTCCAAACTACAACATCTTATTATATTAATATCCCATTTATGGAATTGCTCCCCAGAGAGGCTCAACTGATACCCATATGTTAGCATCAATTTGACAGCAGGTGAAGACCTTTCTATTTTCCCAGGCTTTTTAATTGGCTCATAATTGTATTGTTTTAGATTTTGCTTCTTGGCACATTTTTGTTTTGCATTTTATTTAATTTTATTCTGTATGTTTTCATTTAAAGTGTATTTTAGTGTGCTTTATTGTAAACTATCCAGAGAGGTTCACTTATTGGACAGTTCAAAAAAAAAGTTAAATAAATAAATGAAATGTTTTCTAAAATGTCAAATGGACTCTATTCATGACCAGGAAAGGCAAAATTGGAAACAGAATCCTCTTTTCTGATGCGTACACATAATGAATAGATTGAGTTTCTTAAGAATTATTTTATGATTCAGAAAATTCCCAGGAAGTTTGTTTGGTAGTCAAAGTTATTTTATAGATTAAATATGAGCAGACAGCGATCTCTAATACAAATCACTTTATTAAAATTTAAATGATACAAATTATAAAACTTTATTATAATAAACAATTATGCATAGAAATAAAGCTAATTAATATAAATCTTGCCTATGAAAAGTAATATGTAGCCTTTTTCAAAACATTCCCTATGAAAAAATATTTTTCATAGGAATGAGGATTTGTTTATATGTTTTTAAATATGGTAAAAGGAATTAATCTATGGAAATGTCTGTCTATATTTTTAAGTGGTATAGTAGCAGTCTCAGTATATGTACCTACACATACAGTGGATCATAGACTTTAAAGGCTTATTATTTATCCCTCAAAATCATTTTATTAGTACCTATACTCACAAAAATGTAATTGATTGTGATTAATATATAATATTTTTAAATTATAATGTTTGGAGGTATAAAACTGTATACTGTTATAACAAACAATAACGAATAATGACATTTGTGTTCATAGTTCATAGAAAATTACCCTACAGCTTGAAATCTTGTCTTACTGAAACTAGATTTCTTCAGTAAGCCAAGATTTCAAGCTGTAGGGTGATTTTCTTAAAAGTATATAGAATTAACTCTATTGGTAACATAAATATAAATGTTCAGTGGCTAAAATTTTGAAAAGTAAATAATATAATGCTACTTGGTTCCATTAGAAAAATTGAAGGATTATGTAAGGAAATACAATAGTAGACTGGCATGATTTCATGCAATAAACTAATGATGGTACTTGACCCTGTCAAAAATTAGTGGATCAAATGGAATCATTTTCAAATAAAAAGTACTGTGCAAATCTGTCAGTAAGTGTACCTGTTATGCTGTGAAGGCATGTTTCAACAACCTTCTTTTAAATAGCATACAGAATCAAACTATTATTTGTCTAAGTAGCAGTTAGAGAGCTTTTTCTATTAAATGATCTTGGCTTGGGTCCAGTACTAAATTCTGACTATTCTGGCAGGTCTTTATCTTTTGTTGTTGTTTATTCTTTAGGATGTCTCTGTGCCAAATTAAAAATGCATAGTTTTAATTCTGCCAAATAATTTTCTTCTTTTCCTACTCAGGATCTGTTAATTCTGTATTTGCTCAGAAATATGGTATAATTTCAAAAGACGCTTAAATAGTAGAATTCTCATAATATTTCATAGCATAATGTATAATACTGTGACAATTTAACAATGATTCAGACCATTAATTTATAGAAAGGTATGACACAGAATCCAACAATAGTAAACACAGTTTTCTTTTTTTATATCCCAAATCTGCATGAAATGGGCCTTTTTTCCTTTTAAAGGAAGAATGGGCTAAAACATCTTTCTGTGCAATCATGGTTCTCAACTTCCTTGTTACATATATCCATAATGCTTCCATACCACAGTAAAATTATTCTGTCAGTAGTGTGATGTGAGATTAAATATTAATCAAACCCTTCTTAGGTACAAGCTATATATAGGCCAAGAAGTACAGATTATTTCCATCTACTAGGTTTGTGCAAATCATTCAAAACCCTAGAACAGTGACTGAAGTTGTAAAACTATTTAAACTTTGATAAGCCTGTTGTGCTTTGAGGGCCTCCTAATCATGCAAACACACACACACAGAAGTTTCTTTCACCATAACAGTGGCTTCTACAAAAGACAGAAGGAAGATCTCAATGCATTTACATTAGATCTTTGATAGCTACTTCACAACTTCAAGAGCAGATTCTAAGTGACTGCAATATTTTTTATGCTCAATCATATCCTAGGGCTCAAAAAACCTTAAAAGGTAAAAGATTACTTACAAGGGCAGAAAGATCAATGGGAGGAGAATTGATACAGAGTTATGCTTAATTCTGCAGTGAGCACAGAGTCACAAGATCCACAAATAACCTATGCAGACAATGCATTCATCCACCTATTACATCCTATTTTATTATGTCTTATGGAATATGGAATATGCTATGGAATGCAATGGAATACTTCATATCTTCAATGTAAAATTGGCAGAATTATTGCTATGAGAGACAATGACATAATCTCATAGAAGATGACCTTATGATTCAAAATCATCTCAGGCACACAATTGAAAACATTCACAAAACTCAGTTATATGCTTGTCATGTCATTGAAAAAGTCAACAACTTCTATATTTAGACTTCTAATAAACACTTTTACTTTACTAATTTCTTCTTTGCAAAAGAAAATATTTTTACCAAATATTAAAAACTATCTGATATTGAAAAATGCAGCATTGGCTTAATTTCCTTAATAAACAAGAATATATTATTGTTTACTTATTTCAGAACATCATACAGATCCCCCTTCATGTATACTAACTCCTATCTCTATCTCTACTTTGTTACAGGAAAGAACATTTTCATTTAAAAGTGATTATATGAAAACATTAAATATTCCTTTATTTATAAATTAATTGTAATGTATTAAAATATTTTTGTGAGTACATTGACTGAATAAGAAGGCCTGTGCATATACAGAACTCGGCAATTTTGACAAGTTAGGATTACTGTGGGGTAATGATCCCCTGGTTTCCCAGAGTAGTCGTTCTTGGGATCTTGTAACTCATTTAAAGGCTAGTATTGAAGCAGCCATCTCTTTTAATCTCAATGACTTGACCTCCATGACTTGGGGATAATTCCAGTATAACTTGTCAATTCATGGACTGCCATGGATTAGTCACAAGAAACTGTGGACAAACTCATATGGCAAAACTATGCTATATCTGGTTTTACATTACCTTACTTTGGATCAGATAAGAAATGATCTGAATATGAGGACACTGACATGAGTCTTTTGTCATGACCAGATTGGTGGTTTATTACAATAGTATGAAGAACATGGCACAACAGATATAGCCCTAGACATCATGCACTACTTATATCTCTTTAAATTGTTCAAGAAAAAAAACCTGTAAAACATAATGAGATATAGCTATCTAATAAATCTCTCACACATATGAAAACTTATTTTGCTTGTTTTCTTTTCATTTCTAGAGATTTTGGCCAGCAATGTGATAAATTCTGAGGTAATACAGCATAAAGGGCTTATTCCCAAACTATCTATCTCTGCCTACGAGGAATATCTCTGCCTATGAGGAATCCAGAATGCTTATTGAAAATAACAATGACTGGTTTTGCAGAGCAATATTCTCCAAACACATAAAGCAAATGTGTCAGACAAAGAGATAAAAAGAATCTTGTTCCTCAGAATTTAGGTTACAGTTACCATGCGTGCCAGAGGGCTGTGCCAGCAAATATGTCAAATTTTCTTGTTAAAAGAATGGTTGGAACACATAATTCAACATTATCCATTAGTAAGAAAAGCATTCTACTGAAACAAATGGGAGAATATCTAGTTCTCCATAGCGTTAATTTACAAAAGTGTAAGATACTTTTATCTTAAAGATATCTGGACACATAAAATGCAACCTACTCACAATAGATATGCTTTATTTCAGTCACAGTGTAAACAATATGCTAAATCTAAACCACAAAGAGTATCTTAGCCAATTATAATAACTGATATTTTCATCCCAAAAGATACTTTTGTACATTTTTTGCAGAAAGAATTATCTTCAACTATCTAATAACTGGTAAGTCCAGCATGTCAAAAGAATGTTGTTTCAGTTGTTTTGTTTCGTACAGTCAATAAAAATAGTAAAATAATAGTAGAATGGGCATAATAGACATTATTAATTAATGTCTACATAATAATGGACATTACCTAACACCATGATGGTGAATCTATGGCACGAGTGCCAGTGGTGGCACGCAGAGCCCTCCCTGTGGGTACGTGAATCATTGGCCCAGCTCAGCTCTGCCGCACATGCGCATGCACTCCTCCCCCCGGCCAGCTGGTCTTTGGGTCTCTGCTGCGCATGCGTGGGGTACACATGCGCAGGGACACATGCGCATGCTGGGGTCGCATGCATGAGGGACGTGTGTGCTTGTGTGTGGGACAGACGCATGCGTGAGGGATGTATGTGCATGCGTGGGGGATGCAAGCGTATTACATTTTGGGATTGCGCACGTGCTTTGGGCACTCGCTGCTGAAAAGGTTAACCATCACTGACCTAACACAACAACTCCCCTAAGGAACATTTTATTATAACATATATTTCTGGTCTGCATGATTCCAGAAAACATAAATGAAAAATGTTATAATTTACTAAGATGTATGTTGACAGCAGTAAGAACAAACGATACCTTGCCCACAATATCAGACTGGGAGAGTGAAACTGGGGAATATGCTGCAATTGCAAAATTCACTGTGTGTCCATTATTGAAATTTAACTTTTAAATTTATTTAGCATTTGCTCTCTTATGGCAAATTTATAGAGTAAATCTGGAATATAATTTGTAAGTCCTAAATAGCATTAAAGGTGACTAAACTTCAATGTAAACTTCAATGTAAAATACAAATATTCAAATTATAGTTAGTGACTGGGACAACAAATAGAAGGGAAAAGGACGATTTTATTGATTATCTTTTTTTTAAACATATACATACACACACACATACAGCAGTCTTTCTTTTCTTATTCTTTTCTTAACTTTCTTATTTCAATATTTTAACATAAAATATATTAGAAAACATAGTATTTTATTAGCTTTTATTTTATATTATTTATTTATTAAAACAATTTATAGAGCTGCCCATCTTGCAAGCATGTAATTGTTGTTATATTTTTGCGATAGAAAATGTCTTTACTCCAATATTCAAGTACAATTTATTTAATTATTATGATCTCTAGATTGCATTTTTGATATATTCAAAAAAATAACATGGATTGAATGCCAAGCTCAAATGTAATTTTACCACAGTATGTTAAACTTTTTATAATTAACTGAAATTAGGCTTTATTTAGCAACATTTAGCAACATTCTCAATGAAACTTTCTCATGCTACAGGATTGTAATATATGAGGATTGTCATCCAATTACTGTACAATTCTGAATTTTATGTTTTAAAAGCAGGTTCATTCAATTCAGTGAGACTTTGTCCACAGCTAGATACTGCAATTAAAAGCTTAATTAAGTATGCATTTTATGATGCATGCATATATTATAGCACCATTATCTTAGGTTTCTGTTATATTTGTCAGACAATTAATATAAATTTACTAATATAATATAAATACAATAGGGTTAAACAGAGTATAAACAAATCAAAAATATTATTCTATCAATAAGAAGAAGACTGGACATTTTTCTTCTTTCCTTTCTGCCAATATTGATGTTGTTCAACAGGTCAACAATTTCTGTAGGGTGGAGGTGGAAAGAGGGAGTGATTACAAAAAGTGAACCCACAACTTGAAAAATATTCAAGTTGTTAATAGATTTTTTCATTGAGAATTCTGCTAGATCCACCTCAGTAGAGAGACAACCTTTAATCTGCATTCAATGAAAAGTAGTGAACCCACATTTGATAATCAGAAAAATTTCGTATGCTTATATGCATTTCACCATACCGAATTAACTTTTCCAATCTTCTAAAACAGATAGCTGGACACAGAAACATTGAATTTGCAATGTTTACAACATCTACACTATGAACTATCACCAAAACGTCCATTTTTGAACGAGGATCTGAATAGTTGTATTTCCTTTCTTTTTTAAAACTATAGACTTATGCACACTATGGGATATGTTTAATCCCAGTTTTATGTGGCAATCAGCCTTCATGTTTCCCTTAATTATACAGTGCAATCTGGATAGCATGACTATTTGCCTTATGGAAAAATTTGACATTTATTAAGTGTTTACAGGGTTTAAAATGGTGAGTCTTGAGCACTAAAATATTCTGGGCTTTGGAAGGCGAAAAAAGTCTTTGAACTTTTTTATCCAGATCAATAGCCGATTACTTTGGATTCTGCATAAATTTTCCCCCACTTTCCTTTTTAGAAATTATATAAGCTAATTTTCATTAGACAGCATATTTGTGTTAGAGGAAAAAAGGAACTAAATGCTCTAATGTACACGAGAGGAAACAACTGGCTTTTATACTTGGACTTCATAAATCTAAAATATTACTTCTATCATAAATTTGACTTTCAAGCCAGAGCTTTTCTTTAAAAAACAGTTTGCAAAATGCATGGCACATGAATATTTGAATAATAGAAATAATAAATATTAATAATAATAAAGCTGCAGCAGCAAAGTAACAGAACTGGTTGCCTTGTGCCAACAAATGCAAGCCAACTCAGGATGTCATCTAGTACAGCAGGATAATTCACAGCCATTATTCAGAGGCAGCCAATACTGCTGGATATGTAGTCGTGGCACTAAGGAAAAACATTATGTGCCACAAAAATGAACAGAGAAAGAAAATGACAAAGAAGAAAAATGTAGAATTCTGTGAAAAAGTATTCAATCCCTTTCAGTTTTCTAAATTTTGTGTATCTTTTACACTGACTGTTACTAGGGCTTCATGTGAATCCGACTTAAGTAAATCTGAAATTGAACAAATTACAATGTTTGTTTTTATAAAAAAATTAACATGTATTTTATGTATGTTACTGGATGCCAGCATGAAAACCTTTCAATAAATGGTTGAATCACTTGTAACTACAATAACTGCAACCAAATGCTTCTTGTAAGAGGTAATCAGTATCTCACAAGTGTGTTTAGAAATTTTGGCCCTTTCTTTTTTCACTTATTTGTGTTCTTGAGAGTGATTTTGACTAAAGACTTCTCATTACTATTGTTCCATTTCAAGATTATGTATCTAACTGAAAATCAATGGAAATCCAGAGCTTTAGAAATGGCTCTGGAAACTTTTCTGGAATCTTAATATCTCAGTGGTATATGACATTTGTCTAGAATCTGTATAATGAAAACTTCATTGTAATAATAGAAGCCAAAGAAGTATTAACACAATCACCTCTGGCTATGTGCATTTTTTTCCCACAGGCTTTTTCATTTCATTTTACAAATCATAATTCTATCCAATCTGTTCTAAGCAGTTTGCATATCCTCTTCTCTTATTTCCACTTTACATTCATTCTGTTGGTATTTATTTTATACCAATCAATATGACATAGGTCAATGCAGCATTTTACATAACCATTTTTTTGTAAAATTGAAAAAAATGTAGGTTAGGTTGTTAACTTAGTCATACTTGTACAAACCGAAGCATTCCCTATATCTTGAACAGTCAGATCTGGAATATGAAGAGGACCCATCATCCCGAGGGGATTCAGCTGGAAGAGTTGCAAGCAGAAAAAGCAGTGCTATCTAGCAACCAGGAGAGGCAGCTATCACTTGCCTCAAAAGACAAAGAGGAGGAGCTAACATCTGCCCCTACTACAAGGAGCTGCTCCGAGAAGAGGAAGGCTGAAAAAAGGCACTCAGAAAGACTACTGGACAGAAAAACCTACCCCGTCAAAGGAACCAATAAGGGTCATGCAACTGTATACAAGAGGACCCACACGCTGCACATTTCCATTGCTGACAATTCTCCATTTAATTCACCATCGTGTTCTTCAACTCCTTAGCTGCTTTCTTGTTAAATCAACCTTTTTGGTTTTAAAACCTTTTTAGTAAAGGTATAACATTTACCTTTGTGCCTTTGATTTCTGTGGGTCAGGATAGGACACCTTGACAAGGTATAGATATATTTTGGTGGGTATGCCATAAGCAAAATCAAACATCAGTTCTTCCCCAAACATGCCCATGCTCTTCTATTTGAGTTAGAATCTGTATTTAAAGTTTGTCTTGCAGACCACTGTGATGTAGCCTATATCCCATCGAACAGGAGATATATACAGTAGACTGACACACACACTCAGGATATTTCTTTAATTTTAAAAATAGTAGCAAATGTTTTTACATTTTTTAAAGAAAACAGACCAGATTCACAAAAAAATACTCTAGAGATTGAAATAATTTATTCAAAAGCTGGTGCTACACTAATTACTTTAATTGTGGTCACTTGTACTCCAATCATGCTTTGTACTAATACTCAATGATGCACACTATGTAATTAAGCAATTAAACAGGATGAATTGGGTGGAGTATTATTTTCCAGTTCTCCAAAATAACTCAAGTCTGAAAACTTAATGCAAAGTTGTCTGAACACTTTTTAAAGATCAGATGATTTATCGATATACTAGTTGAAAGACTTACAAGTTGATTTGTGTTAAAAAAATAAAGATACATTTTTTCATTTGCATATTTGTTTTTCAAACAATTTATCTACTTTACTAACAAATGAACAAAACTACCAAACAACCTACTAAAGTACTACAATTCTTTGTTTCTATGTGCATTTAAACTCATAATGTTTCTATCACTTCAGAACTCTTCCGTTTTTTTCTGAACGACCACCAGGAAAATGAAAGGCAAATATCGTGTTCATGATAAATTGGACTGCTCGATGATCAAATCCTACAGTTTGTATGAGGTATTAAATACACATATACATACTTTCAGATCAGACACAATCAAATAGGGAAGATATTGGTTTCTTTGACTCTTTGACTCTTATCACAAATAGATGTAAATGTTTTAAAAATATTCAAATTAATAACATAGTCAACATCTATCTTGCTGTATAATTAAAGTAAATGCAAGACAATTAACTGAGAATTATAAATACATAATTGGACAATTCTGTTTATTTTTTGTAATGAATACAGATTGTGGCTAAAAATTACAATTCTTTCTAGAACACTGGTTTAAAACATAAAACAAATACTACGCAAAACCAACTAGCCAAACCTATCCTCGTATAAATACTATTTTACAAATAGAGAATTCTACATGGTTCTGTCTGATCAAAGGCTTGCCTATTTATTTAAATAATCATTCAAATGGCTAAACAGACCTCTAATTTGAAATAAAAATAAACTAGCGCAATCACAAACAACTTCTAAAATTGCAGTTTATTAAAAAGAAAAAAAAAAGGAAATCTTGTCTAATCTAAAACACGCTCACAGTTACCTTTTTCTAATCAGAGCATTCATTTCTTCTCATTATGATCTCACAAGCACATTAAAATCTTATTAACATTAATTACTTCTGAGCTTCTATGCATGAGCAGTTACAGGCTTGTGTGTATGTATATGTGTGTGTGTGTGTCTGGATCATATCTACATTTATATACCTTGCTGCACTCTGCTTATAAAACATGTGAAAATATTGCTGCTAACACCAATTAGCTAATTTCACGCGTACACAGATAGTAACCTGATGTCTTGCTACACTGTTTAATGAAGACCAGCAGACAGATGGACACAAATGGAAAAAGCATCATGCTTTCTAATGTGGGAGGAGAGGGAAGGGAAGGGACACATAAATAGTTTGTTCTCTACACTACTCTCTTCCAGATATTTTTCAGAGCTCATCCTAAAGGCTTGATTTTTCCTATAAATCTCCCATCCAATTTTTAACTAGGTCCAAAGCTGTTCAAAATTTCAAGAAAATCTAAGGTTAGGTAAGTGCTGTTATATGCTAACCAGCAGAAAATATACACATAACTGACTGGCATTCCATGTCAGTTTCTATTTCTCAATGTAAAAGAATCTACTCATAACCTCTCCTTGAACTGTTAAGAACCATTTTTTCCTAAAATTAGCAGTCAGCACTTCTCAAAATAATTGAAACAAATTACAAAATAAAAACTATGATAGTAACATTATACAATAAAAGATGAAAAAACAGTATCCAGATTACAATCCGTCAACGATTAAAACTTGTGGCAAAAATATATATTGTACCACTGTGAATGAAATCACCTCCACAGGGACACCATTCCATATCCCAGGCTACATAGAAGGAAGTCCTCTTATATTATAGCTGAGTTTTTGGCAAGCAGGACATTTTCTAATAATCAAAATAAAAGAACACTGATGATGTTACCTAGTTTGGATAATGAAACGTCTGCAAGAAAACAATCAAGCCCAGAGAACACCAAAAACTTCTCATTTCAACCCTGACATGACGTATGCCTACATCTTATCCTAAAGATAAAACCATTGTGAAATAAAGTTAGACAATTGTTTATGATTTTCAATTGCTCTACTTTTTCAAATTGCTCTGATTCCCTTACTCTTGTTTTTTGTTTTAATCTGTGTTCTCCAGCCAGCAAGAAATAAGGGATAAAATAGCATGATTCTATCTCTATCGTAATTATGACATGAACTAGAACCAGACAATACAACAGTTATTCATCTGTATATTTATTTGATTTATATACCAATCCAATTCACAATGCAATTCTAAGTGACTTTTTAGAATCATACAAAAACAAGGGACCACAAACAAAACAAACAAAATGCTATACATATCTGAAACAGATAAAAAAATCAGAATAATAGAGTAATAGTATAATTGAGGCCACAAATATACAGTTCAGTCAAGTTCGTTCACCTAGACAGGGTCATTCAATAATCTGCCCACAGGGGATAAACCAGGTTTTCAGATCTTTAAAAAAGGCCATTAGAGTCAGGGCACGCCAAACCTCAGAGACAATGTTGTTCCACAAGATATTGCAATATAGAAGATTCTCATTAAAAATAACTGTTTCATAAAACGGACTCAAAGGGACTCCACCCATGTTGGACTTCATGGAAGAAGCACAGGTAACTGGATATAGAAAGCCCCACACATAAATCAGTCTATACTACAAATTGATTTATATAATTAACACACTGAGATAACACACTGAATGGCACACACAAATCTTTCAATGTGGCTTTGCAAAATAGTGATGCTACATGGACACACATGACTATATGTGCTACTATATTCTGGCCAATTACAACATCCAAATAATACTTGCACACATTTCATAATCAGTGGTGAAATCTATTTTTTTTCACCAACGGTTCTCTGGGCATGGCTTGGTGGGCGTCATGTGACTGAGTGGATGTGGCCAACTCAACATCACTCACGACAAGGTGGGAGGGTGGCACCTTGCTGTGAGTGACATTGAGTTGGCCACGCCCACCCAGTCACATAACTGATGCTGTAGAGACAGCGATGCTGACTGCCTGGTGAATGCAGGCAAAATTCAGTCTGAAAAAAAGAAGGTAAAGAGGTAGCGGCTGGAGGCTTCTGGTGCCGCTTTTTGCCGGAGCGATGGGCCTGCAGCCATCACCTCTTTGCCGGCCAGAACCGAGCTGGGAGCAACCACAGCCTGTCCCTTTATTATTCCCCCCCCGCAGCGGCAGCTGGAGGCAGGCAAGCGCCAGGGACAGGCAGGATGGTGACCTGGCTCCTGCTTAGGCGCCACGGAGCTTACCATTGGGCTCAGCGGTGTGAACCGCTGTACTGCAAAGGAGAGGCCAGTGCGAGGGAACTACAAGGAGCAGGGGAAAAGGAAAAGCCCCCTTCCCTCACGCCGGCCACTCCGTTGCCTCTTTCGCCATTGCAGCTCCACGCCACAGAGCTTTCACCCCCCAGATGCCCTCGTTTCCCCCAATTCTCCAAAATTTCTTTGCCTACCTTATTTCCAGCTCCATTGCGTTTCTCCTTCTTGAAATTCACTCAGTCAATTCCAACTTCGTGAGATCTTTTGCTTTCGCGAGAAGTTGGAATTGATTGATTGAACTTTTTTTTAGGGAAAGTTTCATTTCCCTGCACACAATGGCAAGAAGGAGAAAGAAACACAATGGAGTTGGAATTAAGATAGGCAAAGAAATGTTTGGGGAATTTGGGGAAAGCGAGGGCATCTGGGCAGTGGTGGGTGGGGAAAACTCTTCTGCCCACAAAGAGAAGAAGGGAAGAAGCTGCTTCCCTTCCCCACAAAGAAGGTAGGTAAACGTGGCGGGGCCACGTGCAGAAGGGAGTAGGGAAGGAAGGAAGACAGCGTGGAGGGCAGGGAAGGGCAGCCCCGGGGACCATGGGGGGGCAGCTAGCTAGGCCACATGGGGACGCAGCGCCAGGTGGGAAGCGAAGCAAGCAGCGGCAGTGGCAGGCAACCTCCGGGGACCGTGGGGGGGGCAGCTAGCTAGGCCGCATGGGGATGCAGCGCCGATGGAAAGCGAAGCAAGTGGCAGCAGCAGCAGGCAAGCTCTGGGACCCATGTGGGGGGCGCAGCTAGCTGGGCCATGCAGGGATGTAGCACCGGTGGGAAGCGAAGCAAGCGGCAGCAGCAGCTTACTTACCCAGGCAGGCAGGCAGATCAGGAGCAGTTGGAGCACAGGCATGTCCTCGTGGGAAGGCAGGCCGAGACACTGTGGTGACTAATTGCTTGGTAAACTTATATAGGCTGCTAAGCGTATGCTGTGGTGGGGATGTGTCATAAAGAGTGATTGGGCTGGCGGGGGCGAGCGGCGGGTGGGCAGGTGCGGTGAGGTGAGCAGAGGGTACGGCAAGAGGTGAGTGGGCTGGCAGGGGCGGGGCCAGCCAGAGGTGATATTTGCCGGTTCTCCGAAGCAATCAAAATTTTCCCTACCGGTTCACTTGAAACAGTGCGAACTGGCTAGATTTCACCTCTGATCTGGATGTATCTGGATGGAAGAGCTCCAGGGAATAGCAGGGCTACCTAGACTGGGAAGATGAAAAATAGTGAAAAAGGCAGTGGCAAACCACTTCTATTTTGTTGACTGATGATAGAAGTGCCTATGAAGTCACCAAGAGTTAAGCTCAACTCAGAGAAGATTTTTCTAACATTATTAATTTTTGCTTTATTGAAATTTGAAAATCCAAACATGATAGAAATTCAATTAATCTTATTTGAAATAATCTATATATCTATGCACTTTTTGAAAATACATCTTTATGTATACTATAGAATACTGTATGTATTTCTTTCACAGTTTTGCCTTTAGTTGAATAGCTTCTTCTGTAGACACACAAAATGGCCTGATCCAGTGCAAACATATTCTCAATTATTGCAAAGAAATGCATTTTAAGTATGGGCTCAATATTTAAATCAGTGGTTTACACAGGTTATTAACGATGAGATGGTTCATATTTTAAATATATTTCTTTACAGAAAAATATTGTTTGCTTCCAGCATGTTGGCATATTTTGGATGTTGTAGCTACAGACAGCTGACTTGCTTCCTTCTTTTTATGTGAATTAACCAGCAGATGAATTTTTCCCAATTTGTTGTCTTCTAAATGTACTGGATCAGGATTTTTCAAATTGCACTCCATAAAACCCTGGAGGTCCATAAGATGTTGCCAAGATTCTATGAGAGCCTAAAGGTACAAAAAAAAAGTTCACAAGTCAATTTTCTAAATTAGAATTTTGACTCTTGATTAAGTAATCCATGATTATTATTTTTAGCTAATCATTTTGGTGGTCTGAAAATACCACTTTAGACAATAGTTCCTACCTTCCCCAGCTCTTATGGCTGCCTACAGAGCTGGAGAGGAGATAAGCTCCTTCATCCAAGGGTTCCTCAATAAAGATTATTTAAATAGGCCTCCCCTAATTAGACTGAATCTACAGGCACACCCCGCAGGAGTCAAGGTTTTGTTTTTGCTAGGAAAACTAGAAAGGAAAGTTCTTTGAATCTTCCCATCCAAAGCCTTGAAATGTAGAACTGAACAATTACTGTGCCAGTCCTGAAATAAAAAAATAATCCTGTGTAATCCTGCAGTCTTGCATGTAAGGAAGATTTTAATGAAAATACTCTTATAAAAAAATAAATCTATATGGAGAAATCAATAAAAGGGTTTATTGGGGAGAAAAGGGGAATATAGGAATAATAAGGGAAGAAAACAGTTACCAAGAGAATTCCAAACAGAATCAATACTGCCAGCCTGGGTAAATTAGTTATTTCTCACATATTATCAGAGAGCTTGTTGCAGAGGAGATGGTTCAAAGGAAAACATTCAAGCCTGCTATTGGGATGTTGTGAGACAGGCCCTTCTTGTTCCTTATCCTCTTGATATTTTCTCTTTTCTCCGTGTTGATTTCCCTCAGATATAAAAAAAAATGGGGGCGAAATGAAAGCCAGTTTCTTGGGGGAAACCAACTGGTGCTTTACAGAGCCAAGGCCTGTCTATCTGTCTCTGTCTTTCTATCTATTATCACAAAGCTTTTTATGTAATACTAGTTGTATTCAAGAAAACTTAAGGTTATTTACAAGTTAAATCCACCATGATTCTCAGTGGAATTATAAAAAACAGTACGATGTGTTGTATAAATGGAATGAGATGCCTACTAAGTGGTAGATTTTGACACATAATGCCCAGCTATTGTGGTTTAGAAAATAATAGTTTATGAGTTAGCATGTATAAACTTATCTAGGTTTAGCTTAGTCAAGAAGCATGGTTAATACATGAACATAGCTATGGACTCTTTGCTTCAGTACATATAGAAATGCCCCCATTAGGATCAGGGCCAACTCTTGACATTTTGGCACCCAGGGCCAAGCCACATTCTGGTTCCCCCTGTGGTTTGGCTCATCTTCCCATTTTGTTAGGAATTCCAAAAGATGGAGATGTACCTGAGAAGGGAGGAGTTGTCGACAATAGTTACTAATTCACCAGCAGTCCTGGATGATGGAGACCAGAGAAGAAATGAAAAGGCATTATCCAGCATAATTCTGACTGTAGAAGATAGCCAGCTGATACATGTGAGGGGTCTCTAGTCTGCAAAACAGTGCTGGGAGGCATTGTGCAGTGTTTATGTTAGAGAGACTGCAGGCAGTAAAGTGTTGCTGACTTGGAGACTGTATAAAGCACAACTGAAGACATTCCTGGAATTAGAGGAAAGAGGAATGATGTTTACTGAGGCATACAAGGTGTATGTGGTGCTCAGTTCGTTGGATGCTTCATGGGATGTTCTTGTGACTAGCTTAGTCCATGCAAGAGACGTTAACCAAGACGTATTTGACTGGTCGATTGTTGGAGGAAAAACAGAAATGGCTGGAGAGGCTACCAGGAAAGGGAGGAGACAGTGCTCAGCACAAGCTAACATCTGCAATATCCCAGGATGCCGGCAGAGCAGCTGAGACTGTTTACACAGTGAAGCGGTGCTACATGTGTGAGTCTACAGAACATCTCCAGAGATGCTGCCTGAGAGGAGAAACAGAGGAGCAGCGAGAAAGGGAAATAGGACTACTCAACACATGAGGAGTGTTTCTTCTTCATCGTCGTTTTCCCTGGTAGCAGCAGTATTTGAAAACACCAGGAACACTTGGTTGTTGGACAGTGGGGTGAGTCAGCATATTGCTAATAATCCACAAGCATTTTCTGGCTTAAGACCAGCAAAGAAAACATTTGTTAGTTTGGCCAATGGTCAACAATCTGCTGTAAAAGGGGAGGATAAAGGGTATGTGCCTGAGATAGGAGAAACATTAGATAATGTCCTATATGTATCTGAATTGGATCATAATCTGTTGAATGTTTCTAGGTTAGATAGCCAAGGGTATGAAATACTGTTCCATCAGTAAAGGTGGAAGAATTTGTGCAAGAGGGCTTAAGAAGGATGGTCTGTACATTGTAGGAAGACAGGAACATAGTAGTGCACAAACATTTAGAAACACTCACACACATGACAATTGTATACATTTATGGCACAGGAGATTGGAGCATGGGAGTTGCAGAGTGCCAGACCTAGCTGAGGGGTGTAAGCCAAAGCCAAAGCCCAACCAGTGCAAGAAGTACTTAGATTGCACTGTTTGTAGGGAAGAAAAATTCAGGGTGTATCCTGTAAGTAGGAAAAACTCAATGCAAACAGAGTTACACCTAAGAGACCTGAAAGGTGTACTAAAGAAATACCGCCTGAGCAGTTCATTGCAAGTGGGGTTAGAGAAGGTAATATTCGTAATGAACCTCATAAGTACCAAGAGATATGGTCATGGTCATTGCCTAAAGAAAAACAAGATAAATGGAGGAAGCCAAAGTTAGAGAAAATGTCAGGCAAACAGTGAAACCAGACTGAGCTGGATAGAGAAAGTGAAGACTTCAACCAAGAGATGGTAAGCAGGATGTAATAGAAAGTAATGAGACAGAGTGTACAGAGGCCTTAGAAAAGGAAATTAGGAGCAGTTCCAGAAGCAACAGTAGTAATGTTACTAGTAGTGTTTGTAGCAGTGAGAGTAGAAACTGAAGCAGGAGGCATGGACATAATAGAGATAGAAAGCATCATG
>JANHFL010004220.1:46831-61335 GCA_032468155.1 Oxyrhabdium leporinum
ATTTTTTCAGATCCTCAGAGAGTTCATTGCCATGAGGTGCCATGTTGAACTTCCAGTGACCAGTATGAGAGAGTGAGCGCAATAACACCAAATTTAACACACCTGTTCCCCCTTCACATCTGAGACCTTGTACCACTAATGAGTCACATGACACCAGCGAGGGAAAACGGCTACTTGGGCCTCATTTGGACATTATCACCTAGGGGTATACTCATTTTTGTTGCCAGCAGTTTAGACACTAATGGCTGTGTGTTGCATTATTTTGAGGGGACAGCACATTTACACAATTATACAAGCTGTATACTCACTACTTTACATTGTAGTCAAGTGTCATTTCTTCAGTGTTGTCACATAAAAAGATATACTTAAATATTTACAAAATGTGAGGGGGTATACTCACTTCTGTGACATATTGTATGTATTATATATAAACTTTAGTCAAATAAATTCAGTTTGTATTCCAACTTATCACTTTGTCTAAGAAATAAAACAAAAGCAATCTGTTTCCATTTATAAACAGATCTTTAAAACCTTGTCATTCAGTCCTAATCAAATTCCATTAGTAACTACCAGAAACCTTTAAGGTTTGCATTTGTTTTAAACCTAGTCAAATAAGTTTACTTTATATTTCTTGCTTACTTTTAAAAAGCTTACTCTTTAATTCCATCAAATAATGTTCCACAAATTGATTGATTTATTTTTCTTTGTCTCTTTTCAGAAAGAACTTCAGTAGTTTAATGTATCCCATTTGGAAATCCAAGATAAGAAAACTTTCCAAATCATTCATCATATATATTATTTGTACATTCTCTTTAGTTATTAAGACATCAGCCAGTTTCAAATGTAAATCCATTGTAGCATCGTTTTCCATATCATTCTTATAGTCTGACATTTTCAAATCCATTTTCAAATCCACAGTATATTTTTCCGTATCACTCTTGTAGTCTTGGATTTTTAAAAAATCCATTTTCAAATACACATTGAAATCGGCCTTAGTCTCTGTTTTATCCAGTAAAATCTGTTCTTTTATATTATCTGTTAAATTTGTTTTTATAGTATTAGGCAATCTTGTAAGCAATTTCTGAATACAATATTTCAAACAATATTAATTTGTTCTACAGTCAAATAGCACTGTTCCTTTTATGAATGGTATCTTTCCCTTTAACTGTAAGCCTTAGTGCTGTCTGGTCAACTTCAAAGTCTCTTCTTATGATATTTATTTTCCAATCAACAAAACTTTCCCATAGAAGAATTTCTTAATTTTCAAGGTCTTCATATATTCTTTTATAAAATATTAAACATTCTGCAGGACATATTCTTTCAAGTCCGTCTAGCCCTTTAACTTAACAACTTTCCAAAACCAACATTCTTGTTCACCTTTTGCTGTTTTTCAACAATCAAAGTTATTCTTTGTAATACTTAAACTTGCATAAAACATATTTGATTCAGAGTAGGACATTTTCCTGCTATGATAAAACATGCCTTTGAGAAGGTTCTTATCATCCATAAAATAAATAACAATCATGAAGAAGCTAATGAACTAAAGAAGCTTCTTGGATGAGAAGTGAAATGTTTTCAAGGAAAAAAAACAAGAAACTCCAGTTGCCATTTTGAATAGCACCTTTGGGATAAATAATAAGCAATTTTCTAAAGTAAAGAGTGTCAGTGTCAGTTGGAAGGTACCGATCAATGGCTTAGATTCAATGATTTTCTCTCAGCTCCCAGAGTTCTCAAATCTGCTGGTTATCGCTATTTTATTATCTCTTTGTGTGCAGACTCTGTATGAAGCATACCTATGGACGATCCTAGCCCCTTCCTTCTCCTGGAAAATGTTCTGAGCATCTGATCTATTTACTGGTTCCTTATATTGCCATGACCATTGATTCCACTCCCACAAAATTTATCTTTAATCCGTCATTGTTTCCTCAGATGTCCAACAAGTGCAATAAAGGTAAATTTACCTTCAAGCTGCACTTTTGGGATTTAAAAAAGAAATTTCTCAGTTTAGTCTACAACCCTATTATTCCCCAGATATGTCACTTCCAAACACCAACCAAGGCTAATTTATTTCTGAGCTGAAAAGGTCAACCAGGTGCTGCCATCTGCTGTCTACCTTTTCAGGTAAACCAGATAGAAGACCCATCTACATGAACTAATTCTACTTTATTGTAAGACTACATTAACAGATTGTTGCAAGTCTGAAAGTACAAACTTCCCGTTACCTCTCTTAACTGCTTGATCCATTAGGGTGGGTCCTTCCTAAATTTCTTTTTCTGACTGTTAAGCCACTGGGAACTCCTGCCTCTTGTTTCATTGTTTCCTAGGCATCATATCTTCCCCTTATTCCCCAAGGTCATCCACACATTCCATTTGATTAGGCATTGCAATAATATGCAAACACATATACACCAACAGTCCTATTTCCTTTGCTATGTTTTAATAATTTAAGTAATTGATTTATACATTCTCTATTTCATCAACTTTAAAGAACTTGAGCAACTTACCAGTGACATAGTAGTTTCATGTTTGCTGCCTTAGAAATGCAAATTGTTGTCTTAAGATTTCAAATGTCCTCCCAGCTATGCATTCTGCTGTGGTAATGGAAAGGAAGGAGAAAAATAGTCTCTCATCTCTCTCCATTCTAGTGCACAGTCAAGCACCAGGAACTCTGGGAAATATATTTTTTCTAGGTCTAATAGAGCAATAATACAAGGAAGGGGTATTTTTGTTCTGTTTACAGCCATAACAGCAACCAGCCAAATAAGCAGGATGGTCAGAAGTAAGACAGTGTGCAATCTCAATCCAGACGGCCTGGATTAAAATGAAACTTTATTATTAAAATCAAAATCCCACAATATTAAGTGTAAGGCATACATAAAGCAAAGATAATACTTGAACAGTAACTATACTTAGACAACCTGTAACTGAATTTCCAAATTTTACAGTAGCATTACCATGTGCCTTGTTATCTCTCGTTGCGTTTTGCGTATGCTGTACAGATTGTGACTGCACTATATATAATGCCTGGAGCAAAAGGATGACATAATAATCATCTGTTTGGCCAGGGAAATTTGACAAAAAATAATTTACTCTGATTGTCCCTATAAGAGTAAAATAAGCCATGGACAGGTCTTCTGACTACATATGATCTATATGCACATGTTCATGTCTTATATAGTATCATATTAAATTAGCTTTCTTGCAAGTAGAGTGCAATAAAGACCCAAGAGATAAATGCATCTAGATAACTATAAGGTATTAAGAGAGTCAGTCAGCTTCACACTAATATTCAGTCTCCAAAACCTACAGTCATTAGACCTTTGCATCATTTGCAATTCTGTGACCATGACTAGTTTAGAATCCCTAACTTGATTATATTTCATGGTTATAATCATGAAAACCATATGATGACAATTTGTTAAATGAGGCTTCTTTCCAGTCAGACTGATACTTGTCATGGATTGTTAAAGCAACCAAACCTACCGGGCAAAAGTTGAATTTTAGCCAGGAATGGAAAATTTCCTGACAAGCACAAGCCTGCACTGTATTTTGGTTGCAAACTGCATTCAGCAAGCATCTTGGAATCTGGAACTCATCTCCAAATTGTTGACTGCTCCAGCAAAATGTAGCTGGAATATGGGCCAACTGAACTCCAAAAAGGAGTGATGCCAAAGGCCCGGTCACAAATAATTTTATACAATGGAAGCAAACTTTCTTTTGATTTTTTTTTAAAGTCATTACTTCTTTGAACTGTCAGTACTGTGGATTCAATCTGAGCCTTCTCTTGCCTGAGGCACAAATAACATGTATTGGTAGTTAGAACCTTCCGCTGATATTATCACTCTTTGTTATTTGCCATTTGCTTATTCTACATTTCTTGGCAAATCCTGTAATCACTGTTTTCTAGTAAATAATCTGGTGATGATTATCAGAGTAATATTAGGACAGGTTTCTTCACATTCTCCTAAAACAAAATTGAGGTTGGGATAAAACCACTGCATGAGCATATAGCAGTTACAGTTACCAACAAGCTTGGATGGATGAAGATCTAGTTTCAGCTGATGCTTGACTCTGTTGAGTTATGACAGAGATTTTTTAAGGGTATAGTATAAATCTCCACTTAGCTGCTTTCTCTATAGCAGGGCTGGGCCAGAATGCGTCACATGCTGGCCACACCCAGTTTAACAAAGGGGGAAAGTCCCAATACGTCACGTGATGCTGCCATGATGACTTGAGTGACACCCCTGATCTATAGGAAGAGGAACTATCCCTGTGGAATTCTTCTTAAAGGCATGCTTGTCTTTTTACACAATGCATAAATGTGACTCTAGTTAAAGATTTCAGTTTTTTATTTATATATTTATATTCTGCCTTTATTATTTTTGCAAATAACTCAAAGGTTAGGGTTGGCAAACATATCCAACACACCTTCCTCCTCCTATTTTCCCCACAACAACCCTGTGAGGTGAGTTGGGCGAGAGTGAGTGACTGGCTAAAGGTCACCCAGCTGCCTTTCATGGGTCCCACTGGATTTCTTTGCAGATAGAAGTAAAAGTACATGTGAAGTCAGCAAAGCGTCATAGACAGATGTGGAGGGTTTTGTCCACCATATGCAATACCACTTCTTGATTATAGATAACTCCCAATTTATGATCTTGGAAAAAAGCTTTACATTTTAAAACTCAATTCTGAATTAGAGAAATTTGCCTCATTGCTGCAATTTGAAGTATACTGATGGACAAACACTCTGGCCAGAGATATACTGTATCAGAAATATTTTCCAATCATATGTACCAGTATATATCGTTAGCCTTGTTGCAGCCAATCTACTGACTCACTTAAATTCAGCACTGCTGCTTAAGTACAATCTTTTGCTTGTAAAAGAAGACAAAAGCTGGCTCTTTTTTCTTTTCTTTTCTTTTCCCCATTAGTTCTCCCAAGGAATTGCTAAAATCTGAAGCCACTTCGCTTTCTTTTAATGAATTAGAAAATAATCCACCAGCCCAAGAGAAAGAAATAACAGGCCAGAGAAAGTGGGGAATGAAGCTTATTTCTTCAGCAACAACTGAGGAAATGATTCACGGGACTGCTCACTTCACTGTGTTCTTTGGAAGATCAAGACAGGCAGCTCTGGAATAAATTCCATACATTCTTGCATTTAGAGTCTAATATGTGAATCAGCTCCAAATCAACATGTTTCATGCATTTCTCACAATTTTAACTAAATCATGCCCATACTTGTTCCTCATACTTATAGCCAGTCATGCTATGGAACTGACAAAGTTAGCAGTACTTTTAAATAATGATTCAGTTGAAATACAAATAATTGTGTGTGTGTGTGTTGTGTTGTATATACTGAGTTCTTTAGGAACTTTTGGATGGATGCAATCCTGCCTCCCTTATAACCAAAGATTTCAGAACATTTCCTCATGTTATCTTTAGCATGTTTTTTACATCTAACATAAGTTATAAGAGTTTCTTTCTTGATATATGTACATTTTAATTGTTTTTCATGGTTTTAATGATTACAATTCTATTTTTTACTTTAGTTTTATCCATAATTTAACAGAAAAATCATTTTAGACACTACTAAACTCATCTTGAAGTATTATAGAAATAGAAAAATGCTCTAGTGTCATTGAAAAGAAGATTTTAATGAATTCAAAAACTTTCATTGTGAATCTGATCAGTTCTTTAATCTGATTGTGTATTTAAATGGCATCTAACTTGTTTGCTTGCACTAAATAATTATCAGCTCCTCAACTACATATTAGTAATTTTAATAGCCAAACGGTCTAGGATAATTAGCTCAGTATGCTCCCCAAACCTCTACCTCAAAGTATAAAATATTATTGCTAATAGAAAGAATCACCTTGGAGTTTAGTGCAGATTGAAAAGGTATCTTAGGAGTCTTTTTCCACATAAAAGTATATTGAACCTTTCATTCAACTCTCATAGCATTTACTAATTTAGACTGTTTCAAGTTAACAGCATTCCTAAGCATGGCAACAAACTGGTGTAACCAAGTAGTTTTGTTTTTGTGCTAACAGTTAGATGTTCATTAAAAAAAACAAGAAAAACCAATAAGGCTGTTAGTGCATCTATTTGAACATTTCCTTCCAACTACCAAAACTTAAAATGAATGTAAACATTACAAACATACTATAGGATAATAGCTACTAAGATACATTCTATTTATTCTGGCCTCTGTACTGCAGCTTTAAAGTCTGCAACTCCCCTTTACGTTAAATTGATGTTATATTTATCCCAAAATTGCAAACTTCTAATGCATGAAATGTCATTAAAATGTAAGGAGAAAGTCTTGCCAACCTGCATGTTTTTTTAATAACTTATATAAAGTACTTACATCAAATATCATTCTAAGATTGAGCTACATTTTCTGTGAAAGTGCATTTTATATCTTCTCATGGTCTGCATACCATCTGGTCTGCATTATACCATCTTAGGTTCCATATGCATAAAGTTGGGATATAAATAGGAATTGGATATACTTTAATATAAAACTATTTGGGCCAACTTACTGTGAAGTTTTATTTACATGCAAGCATTTTATATAATATTTTAATACCAGCCTAAAATAAATGCATAAAATTAAAATGACTAGCTGAAGAAGAGAAAAAAAGCATATTAAAGAGACTCAAATTCCAAAAAGAATTTTGCCAACTTTATAGAAATGGTAGTTTAAATCAAAATTCTATAGACTATTTTCCTAGTTCTGAAATATTAAAGCTAGTCCCGATAGGTAGAAAGAGCCAAATGCTAGTCAAGTAAGCTTTTTTCCCCCTTGCCATATTGATTCTATAGTTTCAGGACACAATGGAAAGAGTTAGTTTTGACCTACAAAAGCTTTACAAGTCTTGGAACAATGAAACTTCAAGAGAGATTTGAATATTACTGTACTTCACAATATAAATTCTGCCACAGAGGCCTTCAGTTATTTCCAAATCCAGCTTAATGCAATCTGCTTTGGTATGCTTGATACCATGTTGTTTCAAGCAGTTTTATTTACTGTGTATAGATATTTTTTATCTTGATAAATATTTTAATGCGCTAAGAATTTGTGTAGTGATTTATTATTAAACTTGATGTCTTTTCAGGGAGAAACTTGATTAACTTGATGCCTATCTGACCCTTGTAGTTTTTTTACTGATAATTTGTTGTACAGGCAGTCCTCGACTTACGACCTCAATTGAGCCCAATTTCTGTTGCTACATGAGACATTTGGTAAGGGAATTTTGCCCCATTTTATGACTTTTCTTCCCATAATTGTTACATAAATCACTCCAGTTGTTAAATTAGTAGCATAGTTGTTAAATGAATCTGGTTTCTCCACTAACTTTGCTTGTCAGGTCACAAAAGGCAGTTACATGATCCTGAGACTGTTTTAAGTTGAGGACTACCTGTATTTTATGTAAGCCAATCTGGGAATTGCCTTCTAATAAAAGGAAGAACTTAACCTATTGTTGGATGGATAAAGAATACCTGCTTTCTTGTGGGTAATGTACTGAGGTTTCACAGTCACAACTGAAAAGATCTGTGTTTTGCACCTTGCAATACAGTTTTTACATAAGATCCACTGGAAAATGGCTCATAAAGAAAATAACTCTTGATCCCCAAGTCCAGTAACAAAATTAACATTTTAAAACTGTTTTAAAAAGCCAACAGGATTAGGGAGGTTTTGATCTTCCAGGGATGATGTCTCAATTTGAAAGCACCACTATAGAAAAGGTACTTCTTTTGGGTGCCGCCAGAGGGTTATTCTTATCAGCTGGAACCCAGAACATTCCTGTTCTGCCAAGCCTAATAGGACAAGTTGACATAATCCAGGAAAGGTGATTCCTCAAATATCATGGACCCCATGCCATGAATGGCTTTATAGGTTACAATCAGAACCCTGAATTGAACCCGGAAGCAAACTACCAATCAATAGTTTGCAGGGTAGAGGTTTAATATAACTAATCAAAAAGCACATGTAACTGTCTGCACTGCCACATTTTGTATCACATTTTGTAGTTTCTGGATGTTTTTTCAATGGCAGACACATGTAGAGTGTATTTTTCAAAGATAGACACATGTAGATGCTTTTTTCAAAGTACAGATACATGTAGTTACATTTGGGATGTAACTAAAGCATGAATGACTATGAGCAGTGTCTCATAAACCAGGAAAGGACACAACTAATGCACAATGCTAAGTTGTACAAAGGTTTCCCTGGTCATACCAAACAGGAGTTATGAATCTAATATGATTTCCAGATTGTGCATTGACTATGTTGGGAAAAGTACAGCCCCTCCCACAACTAAAGATGGAAAATCTCTACAACAAGGGGACCTTAAAAGAGCGGTAGTGGCACAATAGTTAGAATGCAGAACTGCAGGGCTAACTCATTGCTCACTTCAGGAGTTCAATTCTGAGCAGTTCAAGGTTGACTCAGTCTTCCATCCTTCTGAGGTCGGTAAAATGAAGACCCAGATTGTTGGGGGCAATAGGCTGACTCTGTAAACCACTTAGACAGGGCTGTGAAGCACTGTGAAGCAGTATATAAGTCTAAGTACTATTACTACGGTATTAATACCTAAAGCCACTCAAATTTGATAAATAATAAACTCTTACTTAGATTAACACTTATCTGAGTGCTGAGTGATTTATTGGAACTTGGATGGAATGCTGACAGCACCATTCATAAGCACAATCAATGCTGTTTCAGTCCCATATCCAAAACTGAATCCTGACTGAAAATAGTCCAGATAATCACAACCTTCCCCAAAAAAGGAAAGGTTGCAAATTGGGTAAAAATAATATATCATTGTAGGGTGCAGAAAAGTTCACAGGGAGTAGTATACTGCAACTGCTGCATACATAAACAAAAACATGCCCTTTACTAGAAACATATAACAACTCTGGGAACATATAGAGTTTCAGATGAAATAGTTACGATTTAAAAACAGATACCAAATAGTAAAGACATCTCAGGGAGTTGCGGCATTAAAGGAAAGTCAACATTTGGCACACAGTTTAACCAATCTGCTGTGATTATGAAACATCTGAAAGTGGAGTATTTTGGCTGTTAGCAAATATTTGCTGTCGGCAAAACACAGAATCTGAAATTTATCCAAACTCCAATAATGAAGACCAGAACAGACTATGCTAATATTTTGGGAAAAGAGCAATTTACCTGTTTTTCAGGGTACTAAATTATATGAAGAGCCTCCACAGAGAAAAAATCCTTTGTGCTGCCACTTATTCCTTAACACTTGAGAGTTGAGAAGTTCTATGTAGTCTTAGAAGTAGGTTAAACAGGCTACTTTGTGCAGCATAGCAGCTAGGAATGAGTTTTCAATGCAACCTGCTAGTTATAAGGATCCGTAAAGTTGCAGTCAGATGGCAGACCAGGCAGAGAGAACCTCTAATCCTCAAATAATGATGAACTATAACTGGCATCCATGTCCATTGACCAATTCTGGCAGAGGTTGTTGGAGATTGTCCCAGAAAGTGTGTGTTCCTGTCAATCTTGGTAAAAAAAGATAAAGTCAGTCTGAAGTTCTACCACATAAAAGTTCCATATACTTGTTGGCAGACAAATGCAATTTGCACAATACCTAGACATAAAACTGGCTGTCTATAAAATTATCAATGCCACATATCTTGTATGGAATCAGTCATGACAAGTAATTCCAAGAATTATGTATCCTCTCATTGGGGGGGGGGGGGAGACACTAAACAAATCTATCTGATCCCAGCTTTTCTTTAGCTTGGCTGCATCTCACCATCCCGTTTCCAGAGTGACAGCCTTAACTATTCAGTTGTCTCTAGTGGTATCCTGCAGTGCATGTGCAAGTTCATTCAAATGTGATGAGAAAGATACCAATTAAACAAGCACAAGAGCCCTGCAGTTTGCCAGTCTGATTCAAATTAGATACCTGTATGAACAGATTAAAATTGGGGGTTTTATCCCCAACAAATAAAAAGAGGACAGTATATTTGATTTCTAACAGCAGGGGCCAACAAAAGTGTAAAAGTATACTGCAAATGTAAAATATCCACATGGAATGACTAGTTAAAGCAAAATGAAAATTAAACAAGAAAAATAAAATGAACGTGCCACATTTCACAACAAATCCTATTTCAAATAAGTAGCATTTCACTTATTTCAGAAGAACATTCTGATCTTTCTAAAGACTTCAAAATTTATGCAAGAATATTTTTTTTTAAGAATAGGACATCAATATAAACACTTCTGACATACAGGCTTAGAGAACAGAAACCAGTTAAGCTGAATTAAGACTATCAAGAAGTCATCCAAACTCACCTCTACGAGGAAACAAAATCCTTTTGTGAATATTTAATTTGGATTTAGAAAATAGATATGATTTAACACATTCATCAAGACATAAATTAATTCCATTTTGAATATAATTAACAGCACATTAATATATTTAAATCATTTTGGAAGCCTTAATCTTATTTTTAAAATGTAAAAAATACATCCAACATTTTTAAAAAGAACTGGGACTCTTGATATGGCCAAAAAGAAACCCCAGCTCTTAATTTTATTACAAATTATCCATATTCATTTTAGTAAAATTCTTTAATTGTTGATAGAACTCAATATTTAGCCTAAAAATATATTAAAAACTATATGGATTTATGAGGCATCCAATTTATGTCATTCAAAAAGAAAATGTAATATCACTAACATTTGAATATACTCACACTCATAAGTTTGGGACACTTTATATTCTGTCCTTTCAAAGGTTTTAATGACAAGAATTGATTGGTTGACTGATCAAGGGTAATAATCCCATTTTCAACCCAAACTCTCTCCCAACCATTTTTAAAATGGATTTATAAACTGCAGTTTAATAATTAGTTAACTGTTTTTTAAATTATCATCCATTAAAATAAATTTTAAAACATTTAAAAAATATTTTCCAATCAACAAAATGATTAATGCATTTTTCCTAATGACATATTCTGTTGATATACTGTATTAATTTAGATAACACATTGAGGTTCAAATATTTTTTGTGGATCAGTATAAAATAGTTCTGTGGAATTGAAGAAAATATTGCCACAACTATCCCGAAAAAGTCCAAGTCACCAGAACTATTTATTTGTGTATTTCTATACTTTGTGAGGGAAAGAAGCCAGTTTACAAACAAAATTGACTACAACCCAAAGCTTGGACTTTTTCAGGATACTTGTGGCAATCTTTCTTCAATTCCACAGAACTGTTTTATACTGATCACGATCACAAAAAAGGTTGTTTGTACTTCAAAGTGGGTTGCTCTTCATCCTTGCTATCCAAATAAGCAAGAACAAAGTTATATGAGAGAGAGAAATCAGCATTTGCATGTGATAATTGGTCTGAAGATAACTCCAGTTTTTTGTAATTTACACAACTGCCTCCACAGGAAGGTGTGTTTAAACAGGCAAGATGGAGTCATGGCATCATAACCAAAGCCCTTTAGACCTTTCCCCCAGTTAAATTACAACATTAAACATTTGATAATAGAAATCTGGAACACCAAATTTATCAACTCCATATAAGACACAGGCAGGAATTTCAATAAATTATTGATGACTCTCCTAAGACACAGCTTTACATACAGCACAGGAGGAAGAATGTAATAATCCAGTGCTAAAACTACACCATGATTATCTATAAACAAAAAGACACTACAAACAAAATATAATTTAGACCCAACTTATTGTTGATTCAGCATTGTTAGTAAGAAATGTTAACAATGCTTACACAACTGTCATGTACTGTAAAATAAGCAAAAGTTTCTGCACACTGTACTCCAATGTATTTGATGGAATGTATAGTCCAGGCAAAACTCAAGATGTAAGATGTGAACATGTACACCCACACAAAAATAAGCTGTCTTGGCATACAATTAAACTGTGCTTATATTGTAGAAAAATGTGCACATGGTAAAATTAACATGTGTTTGTAAATGAACAAGTCAAGCTCTTGGAGCACTCAACATATTTCAGAGGCATGGGGGTGGGGGGAGATGCAGCCTTAGCCATGAGTAAAAACAAGGCTGCTAATGCTCCTCTGAAAAGCTTGACTAATTAGTGTTCATAAAGCTCTGATAGGTCTTCATGCAAAAACAAAACAAAAAAAAACACCATCAGAGCAAAGCATTAACCTCAAATGCTAAAAAGGCTCCAGCTCTTGCATCACAAGAGCACTGAAATACCTGTAGTTTCCATGACAGTCAATATCCCCAACATAATTTCCAAATGATGGGAGCTATCCAAATAAAATAAATGTCTGCTCAGCAGAGTAAACAGAGACAGCTTTACCAGTCCCAATTTAAATGGCTGAGATGATCAATATGAGAATAGTAGTGGCCACAATGAAGCCTGTATTAATTATGAAGAGAGTTATGAAAGAAATTCATCATTATTATGGGGATCACTGGAGTAATTTAATAGACTTGGCCAGTTCTACACAACACTTAGCATATTTGGGGTCAAATATGCTGAGTCCAAAGTAAACTTTAGTGTTAAGTGTCTAAGTTTTCAGAAATTCTAAATTTGTGTGCTAATCAACAATCTACCTTACTCTTCATAAACAAATTAATCCATGTGTATTTATTTATTCAGAAACTACATGCCACCCATTCTCATTTTTAAGCTATAGGAGCTTATAAGTGTTCATGTGCAATAAAAATAAAACTAACAAAGCATTAAAATCCAGCAATATAAAAAAACTATAATAAACTATGGTAAAATGAGCTATGTCTCAGAATGTTTCCAGACTTGTCCTGAACTGTATCACAAGAAGACTAGCTTTAACTTGATATTGGAATCAAGATCAGGGGCTACCATATAAAAGACAGTATTGCCTTTTGTTATTAAACATGTAACATGGAACTTGCTAAAGGTGCCTTATTGAATGTGAGTTTAGAAATCTGGAACCAATCAGTAAGATATTACTCAACTATTTTTTAAAGAAATATATGCATTAATTAAAGGAACTCAGGGCATAATAGATTATTGCAACTGTAGATTTATCTTTTTACAGTGACTTTTTTTTCTAAAAAATAAAAGTTCAACAAGGATATGTAGGCTAAGGTTTAGCCTACATATCGTGAACAATCAACATTTTCTAAAAGCAAATTAATAGGAAAGTATATAATCCATTACTACAAGAAACGGAGCTATTCAGAATGTCTTGGTAATACTGCAAACCTCATTAATCCGGACTATCATTCTGTATAGAATATCTAACTTGACTATCAATACCTTATTGGAATCTTATAAAAATAAGAGTTTAAAAGTACTATAGACCAGCTGAACTGACACACTTTATGTCTAAATGTCCCAACAACTTCCTTAAAAATACCTAAAAGATTCTAAAGACAGCCATTAGATATCAAGGCATAAGACTATTTTAAAATGAAACTAAGTATGTGTTTATATCTTTAATTTTCTATAAATTCTTAAGTAGCATGACTTGAATGTTAATTTAAAAGTTAATTTCATAACAGGACATGGATATTTAGTGCATAAAACAGATATTTAATGCACTTTTTCGTCCTCCATTTTTGCATATCATTTAAAAAAGAAATTAGGCAACCTAATGAACAGTGGGAAAATTTCCATGTTTCTAATAAATTTACACAAACAAATGTAGATGCAGTTCTTATTAAAATATATACACTTTCTAATACAGACGTTTACTTTTGTGCCAGATAAAAAAGTCTGCATAGCTTTATAATTGGTGCATAATATTGTTATTCATACATTATACTGTTTGTAGTGTTTTTATGTGGGTGTAGGAAGTGAAGAAAAGCTATGTAAATTGATGGATGTGCATTATATGATAGTGCTTTTGCAACAGGAATATTAATTTGGAAGATGATGAAAGGCCACCAACGTAGGATGGGACAGGAGGAAGATGATCATGCTGACAGAGAGTGAACTATTGAAATAAGCTAATGCATTTCATCCTATTGATAATGATTGCCTAAATCAGAGCTGTCAAACTGCTGGCCCACAGGCCAGATGCGTCACATGCTGGCCACGCCCATGCCCAGTTTAGCAAAGGGGAAAAAAGTCCCGATACATCACGTGACGACGCAAGTTTGACACCCCTGGCCTAGTTCTAAAGTAAAACAAAATCTCTAAGAAGAGAGATACCACCCAACATTACTTGACAATCCCTGAATAAATGTATTGCATGTCCACAAATCATCTGGAACGTTTTATTTTATGAAATGGAGGAAAAGAAGATATCATTCTGACAAGCAGAACAAGAAAATATCTGACAAGATCATTCTGAAAATAGCTTTTTAGATTGTCCAATTTATGTACCGTATTTTTTGGAGTATAAGATGCACTTTTTCCACCCCCAAAAGTGAGTGGAATGTCTGTGCGTCTTATACACCGAATGTTGCTATTTGACACCCCTGCATTAGAATATTAAAGGACATGTTCCTGTACAGGAACAGGAATCTCAGATACAA
>JANHFL010004220.1:61435-101510 GCA_032468155.1 Oxyrhabdium leporinum
ATAAACTATATGTTCTTTTCTCACATAATTTGAAATTTTCCTAAAGAAATCTATAGAATGGATGAAAGTTGGAATGTACTTTCTTTTAAGGTTTCAGACTAAGTCCAGGACTTGCTAGCTTTCATATTATTTAGAGATTGAATAATTGAAGTAGGAAAGTGTGCTTCCAAAATCTAAAAACTGAATAAACATACTTTTTCTAAATGCTCTAAACATCTGAATATACAAATATTGCATGCACCAGGCTCCAGGTTTAATTTCCTGCAGTTCTAAATGGGCTGGGAAGAGAACCCTTATCTGATTATTTGAAAATCAGCTAACATTCCGGGGCTTGGTTCACACATTGTGCTGAGCTAGAGTTCCCTGAACCCATAATTCAGAGACTATGTGCAAGTTTCCAGGGTCTTTTTCCTCTTCTGTGTCTTCCCAAATTGTGCCACTAAAATTCAGCAGTCGGGAGGACAGGGGTTTGTTTGCTTTTCTCCAACTTAGAACTGACGTGGGCAATTGTCCGATAGATTAGCCTAGCTGTTTTTAATTTTCAAAAGCAATCCTTGAAAGAAGGCCAACAATTTCAATCCTGCCTCCTACAATTTTGTCATCCCCTTTCTTCTGGTGGCCCTCCAAAATTATAACCTTGCCTCCCCTGTGCTAAATATTACTAAACAATGGTTTGTTGAATAAAACAAAACTGCTTAGGCTGCAACTTGAGGTAAGCCATGACTCATATTTTATAAACCATATTAGCTATGTTTACACAATCCACAATCAGAAGTAAATCATGTGTAGTAGTGTAACATGTGAACCCATTCCATATATGCAATACTGAGTTAGATGGTTTAATAGACTGAATACTACATAGGTGCTATGTAGTTTCTTTCTTTCCCCTTTTGCTGAACCAACATTTCAGGTAAAACATTTTTCTAGTGAGGGGGAAAAACAGCATTAGTTCCACTTTGAAATGTATCCAGCTAGATTCTTGATCAACTCATTCTTGGCTTGAGGCTTTTTCCAGTACCACGATAAATCTGCCATGTAGTTGTTCTCCAAAGGTGGGGGGAGCATTGAGGACAAGTTCCTGTAAGGATAATTAGCTCTAGTATGAGAGCCACTAAGATCGAAAGCAGCTATTGGAATCATAATGAAGCAAGTGCTGGGGAACTGATATGTGATAACACAGCTGAATCTTGGGTTGTACATATGGTTACTCTCTTCAGATACTTTGATAATATTGGTATAGAAGTAATTGCATTAGACTGTTCTTCCTGGCAACCTTCCCTTCCCCATGGCCCTAAGTATAATTTACCCCTTTGCTATGATTCAAGCAATGGTCAATCCTCGAAATGCCTTCTTTGGTCCTCCACATTTAATACCAGTTTTTCAGGGTGTGTTCAGATTGGTGCATAAACAAATCCCAGTTGGACTTAAATGGCAGAGTACAGCTGATCAGCATATAAATGATGAATAGTCAGAGATGCTGTGTGCATCATCTTTCCATGGGTGCTTGCCAAATGCTAACTTGTATTGAGAAGAAGCAGGCAAGACTCTGATTTCTGGCATCAGTCTAATTGGGCATGTTCCTTTTCCGTCTTGTTTTGTATAGTAGCTATAAAAAATTGCACTTAAGATCCTTCCTTGAAACAAAAAGGCTGTTATTCTAGTTAGAGTCAAATTACTTATGCTGACCTGCAATACATCTAAATCAACAACTTCTCATCCAATATGATGGCAAATCTGATGTTTTCCAGGGGATTTGGGTTGGGTTCCTTAATAACTAAGACTGATGAGAACTGAAGTTCAAAGTGTCTGGAGAATAGCACCTTTAGGAAGTGTGATGTATTCACTGGCACCTCATGAATAAAGCTACATAATATCAAATTCTGCAATCTATGTGGCTTCAAAAAATACTTTCCAGACATAGTTTGTGACTGTATATATGATCCAGTTTATATTTCTTCAAGCATACAGTACACTTGCCTAAGTGGGAATGTTTAAAAAAAAAAAGCCCAATATAAACCTGTATTTAAAAGGGCTCAACCTGAAAGAAACATACTGTAAAGGTCATCTACTCTCTTATTGGTATGCCCAAATAGATGATCTCATGCTGCCCAATAGGAGCATCTCTGCTATGCTAGATTATAAGTAGGGGAAAGCAAGCACCAATAGAACAACAGTGTGTTTAATATAGACATCAATACATTGTTAAAATAGCCATTGGCTAAATAAAGAATCTAATCCCCTATGAGAACAAATTATCTCCTTTGTTGACAGAGGCTTTGCTACAAACAGTATGGACCTTGCCAGTTTGACTTGGCAGTGTTGCTGAATCCACATAATCCTGGTTTAGTAACTATCGTGACAGATTTTAGTGTGGCTGCTTTTTGTTGATGCAGTTTTAGTATAAAGAAACTACTTTTATGCAACTTGCATTGGCGCTCAAACTGTTTTGTATAATAATACAAAGATACCACTGTCTGTATAGTGATCTGCATGCTCAAAAAACCTGATTCCATGGAAGCTTTTGTTGAATTCAGAGCTGTGTATTTTTAGAACCAGTTAAGCTGGGAGTTGTCATGACTAGTATTGAAGCAAGGTGTTTCTTCCTAATGAGGTCATTTCCTACTTTGAAATTGATCTCCCAGCCTTGGCATAGATAGATAGTTCTTCTTGTCAAATCTTGCTTAGAAATGTCAATGCTGTGAAAAATTATTCCCTCTCCAAAGTATGTGGGAATGTCAGGATACCTTATCTTTTTTCCTTTTAGTGGCACATGAGGATGGGCACTTGCTCAAATCAGTTAGGTCTCGTGGCATTTCCACAGTGTTTTGTTATATCAGCATAAAGACAGATTCAGGGTGCAGAGCTGTACTGCATTCAGGGCACCCTGTGCAATGGTTATACTGTGTTTGATTGAATGTTCTTCTCCCACCATCTTGTTTTTATTTAGTTTAGTTTAGTTTAGTTTTAAACAGCTGTGACATTGTTTTAATTGTTGATTGTATGCCACCCAGTCATTTTCTGTGAAATAGGCAGCCATATGATTTTTTTTAAAAAAAATGTATGCAGAGATACCTACAGTGATCTTAGAAAACTGTGCACCTATAAAGTATTAATTATGAGTCCTGGAATTCATGAATTTAATATATTTTCCTTTTCATTAAGTTGGGGTTAGAGCTTAATATTTCAACTGCATTAATTGTTCAAAGTGTGTTTATTCAATTCTTTGTTTTCCAGTATTGATTTTTTGTTCAATACTCAGCTGCAGTCAAGCATGGTGTTATTTTCTAGTAGTACTCAGTTTTATGCCTTGTTTTGGGAAGCTGGATTGGCATAATTCCCATGTGTTCACAATTTTGTGCTCTTGGCTTCCCTTCTTGATAACTTCGATAATATCAGATCTAACTCCAGGAATGAGAAGTCAAAAATCTTTCTTTTTCTGGACAATTGCCAACCCAACCACTTCCTTTCATATTGCTGCTGCAACTAGTTCTGTTTGCTGCTACTCAGCACTTAATTTTTTCTTTTCTGGGTATTAACATGAAGAAATATTATATCATTTATAAAGTACCCATATGAACAATACATAATAATAGAAACTAAAATGTGCACTCCTGTAAGATTCAGTAACATTGTAAAGATGTATTATATATACTGTAACTCAGGATCTATAAATAGCATCTGGTTGTCTGTACGTGATAAATATCTATAGGAATTTAAGTTATAAATCATGTATCTGGTTTATGATACATGCATTGATTCTCTTCCATTGTTTTTAATCCAGTGGTACTTCATGGGCCACCACCGGCTAAGATTAAGAGAGAACTACACAGCCCATCTTCAGAGCTGTCCACCTGTAGTCACGAGCAGGTGCTCTGTGCTAACTATGGAGAAAAGTGCCTCTACAATTATTGGTATGTAGAATCAGTTTGCAAAAGCTCTGTTAAATGATTGGGAGTTCCTAGAAACTGAATCAGACCCATTTGAATAATCAAAAAAATTCTATCCATTGATTGAAAATATTAATCAATTACATCAACAGTTTAATCAAGAATTGATTAAAAACACTTGAAAAAGAGTTGGACCAGGAAAATAGGAGAATAAAAAAATGGTATTGGTACTGCTTTGGCAAGACGAACCCATGATAGCATTTTTTGTATGCTTGGATAATTGAAAGATAAATTATTATAACTTTGTTTTAACATTTAGTTAGTTGATTTCTGGGGGAAATGTGCAAACAGTAGACTTAGACCTTTTTGTCGTGCAAAATGAACCACTACTTTGGCAAGTTATGCCAAGACAAGTCACCTCCCAGGGTAGCTGCTCCTGAAGCCTTACAACCTTAGTTATTTACCTGGAAAGCTATTTGCAACTTGATATTAGTGCCTATGCTCAGCTGCAAAGCACTGGACATAGATTTGGATTCCTATGGCCTTCCTGACTTCTTCCAATGCAATATAACTCAAATCAGATAGCTTGAGTAATGGAAAGCTGTTTTGATGGGGGACATATTGTAACAATTCCATTCTGTATCCTGAATTGTTTACCTTGCTAACCCCATGCCTTTTTGGAACATCATCCACTCCCAAATCATTGTAAGTTCTAACATGGTGGTTCTGATATTCTACAATAGCTTTCTTCAACCTAGTGCTTTTCAAGTATGTTAAGAGTGGCAGCTGCCAAAGTAGCATTAAACACTTCTAAAATCCATTAAGCTAGGGAGAGCTGCTATAACCCAAGAAATAATTTCAATATTTACTGGTTTAATAGTTGTTTTACCTAGCACTCTTGTTCATACAAATAGCAATGGCTCTGTATGTTGCCACACATTTAAATTACCTTCATTTATTTATTGCAAGTAATTGTAAGACTTTCACACAGGTGTATATGAGTGCACACTTAATGTGGGGGGAAGTGTAGGAATTGCACCAGGGCAACCTGCAGAATGATTGGTATCAGTCCTGTTTGCTCTCCCGATTAGAATTGGTTCTTAATTATTCAAGGTGGAGATAAAGGGGGAGGGAAGGCACTTTGGGGGGGGGTCCATAGGAAAGAAGAGAATGCACACAATCGGAAGCTACAATTATGCCTGAGAAAATTGTGAGAAAAGTGTTTTAAAATGAGCCCTATGACTCAGCCTGTTTGTCGCTTGCTTGAAGTACAAAGATTCCCTTGGGCCTGTGATCGGCCTGAACTGTTACTTCCTGACAACCATGAAATGCAAACAAGCCCGAACTGTCAAGGTCTTGAAGCTGAAGCTGAGTAAATGGTTCCTGCCTGTTTTAAATTGTGCTTCTTTTCTCTTCTTTTTTTTCTCTGCTCCCTGAACAGTGCCTATGATAGGAAGCCCCCTGCTGGGTTCAAGCCATTAACCCCACCCACTACCCCAGCTTCACCTGCACTTCAGAGCAGCGCCCTTCCGCCTCCACCTCTGCCCGCCACACCTGTGCAGACTCCTGCACATGTCAGCCCAGCAGGCCCTTTGCAGGGTGCCCCTCCACCAACCCCTCATCCTCTTCAGGAACCAAGGCAGCAACCCTTTGCTATACCTCGACCACCTCATCAGCCTATCCAGATGCCAAAGATAATGCCTGAAAACCAGTACCCAACAGAACACAGGTAAAGAGGCTGGGGGCTCCCCCCCTCCTTGGAGAATGTTTGTCTTGTTCAGAGGCCTTGTGATCTGACAGAGATGTCATATTTTGTTTGCTGGTTCTATATCCTATTTATTGTGTTCAAAATGGTGTGACTGTGTGTGTGTATGTGCGAGAGAGACAGAGAGACAGAGACATATCATCTTCCTCACATTCTCTTGTCCAGTTTGTCCCACAACAATTCCGTGAGGCAGGCTGGGCTGTGGGAGAGTAAATTGGTTGAAATTACCCAGTGAGGTGCTAAGGTTGAGTGTGAAAATGAAGCTGAACCTCTCAGGTTCTAGTCTGTTGGCATTGCTGAAAGTGTATCATTCTTTTGATACATCTGCCCCAAAACCCAGATTATTACCAGAAATCTTTTACTATGAAATGCACACATTTCAATCTCTGTGTTCTCAGGTTGTTCGAAAACATTCACTGTGATTCATTTAAGCTGGGAAATATATCTAAAATGGAATGAACAGTTCAAATTTCAGATCAATGTTTCATACTTTCATTTCCTTGTTCAATAGTTAAGGAAGCCAGCTATTTCTTGGACAGTATATATAGACTAATGTTGTTAAAGAGTTAAGTGGTTGACATTCTGAACAGATCATTTTAATCAATGGCCCTTGGCCTTTTTCTTCACTATGCACATTGTATTACATGTAATTTACTACATTTATTACTTGATTTTATTTAGAACTATCGGAGGAAAATATTATCTTGAACTTACTGGTCAATATTTGAATCTTCCTATTTGAAATATCTAACATGTTTTTATAGTCTGCTCTTCTGTGAAACTTTCAAGAGGCTTCACCATTTCAGAATGATAATCAAACAGACTGAAATAATTTCAAATATTATGTCTTGTTTGTCAAGACATATTAATACTAACAACCATAGTGACATTTACCATTGTTGGATTTTTCATGAAATTTACCCTATTTTTTTCACTTGGGTCTGCTTAACAATGTCAGTGATTCAGACCTGGATAGTCTTACCCAAATATGAGGCTGTGTTTTCAAAATACTCTAGGCTAACATGTGAATGAAAGACAAGACATATTAAAGCTTAACAAGGTGGGATTACTTCCAGAAAAAAATATTTTCATATTTATGACAAATCTCCATCCAAGTTCCTTAAATAAACTTGGTTCCTCTCTATTGCCAGGACCTGAGGTTGCTTTTAAGACTGCCATCCATACCTCCCAGTCCCTGTTCCCAATGACCTTAAAGCCATTCGGCATGATTCCATCTGGAAGTTCCTCTTCCTGCAGAAAGCATACCAGTGCAGTTCTAGAGTTACATTTGAGAAGGTTAGAAGGACACAGATCGGAAGTAGCATAATCTGGGCCTGTCAGCTGCAGTAGGTCATATTTCAAAGCTAAATTAAGGTCATCTGCCTCTGGAGGCTTGGGAAACAAACTGATTGATCACAATCACTTTTCAAGGTGCAAGGATGTGAACGGATATGTCTAGTTTACTGCTGTAGCCTCCAGGAGTTCAAAATTAAGAATATTGCGATTTTGGTTGCATATTTGTTTAGTCTCCACTAAAGTTCATCCAGATTGCTGAAAACCAAGATAGCAGTTGCTAAATATATTTTTTGCAAAAACATAAGTTCCAACATTACTTTTTTTTTAATGCCAGAATTTTGCTTTGTGAAGCATCTAGCTATATTTGCAAACAATAAAAATAATTTTTGGTGCATGCGGATGCAACCTCTGTGTATTCCATACAATCCACGAGCATTTTGGATCATGCATAATTTTTGCAGCAAGTGATGGCTAAAACATTTAATCCTTAGTTTTTGAGGCATATTATATTTGGAATGATATAGACACATGCTTGCTTTGTTGAAATGAAATGCATATAAATCAAACTTATCATTTCCTATTCCTTTGGCAAAAACAAACTGCTGGCTCCTTTCAGTGAAGACATGTTTGCCTGTATGTCATGTTTACTGCAGATCAGTTAGTTCATTTCTCTTGATTCTGCTCCCTTACACCATCTGAAAATTTAGTTGTCTCTCTTGGTACTACTACTTCGATCCAAGTCAGCTGCTTTTCATCAAACATTAGACATCCAGATTTTGTTTTTAAACAAGATGGGAGGCAAATAAATTAAAAGTTAAACACTGAAAATCTAACAATATCTTGTATCATATTATATAGTTTGACTCTGAGATAAGAGGGTATTTTCTTGGCAAATTTTATCCATCTTTGCCCCAATTACTGAAAAATATAGTTCCTGTCCCTTATTGGGGCCTTTTCCTTTTATATAGGGTCTCTTAAACAGGCCTTTTCTGTACTAGCGTATAGCTTTCATTGCAAATACCCTATATATTATTGTGCTAATAGCAATAGCAGTTAGACTTATATACCGCTTCACAGTGCTTTACAGCCCTCTAGGTGGTTTACAGAGTCCGCCTATTGCCCCCAACAATCTGGATCTTCATTTTACCCATCTCAGAAGGATGAAAGGCTGAGTCAGCCTTGAGCCCGGTGAGATTCGAACTGCCAAATTGCAGGAAGCTGACAGTCAGCAGAAGTAGCCTGCAGTACTGCATTCTAACCACTGCACCACCGCAGCTGTTCCATTTATGCATTATAAGTGTGTGTGTGTTTTAAAAACAGACAAATGTTAGGTCAAATTTACAACTGAGAAAGACTCCATAAAAAGGGTTGTCTGCAAAATGGAAAGGCAAAATTATATGTCCTCCATTTGGTCATGTTACCATTATATTTAACACTTTTTCTTTCAATGACAACAAACTGCTGTTGCTACATTGCTCCCGGCTCTTATTACTAAAAGTGGGCTATGAAAGGCCTCAGCAGAAATTGCGTTGTTCACCCATGTTTACCAGGATTTTATTTATTTGGATGCTGCGCATCTCATTATCAAACTCCTCTGTATGTAGTGTAAATCAGAAGTAAGACTTTAGTAGGTCCAGATTCTGATAAGTGTAATGATAATTCTCTCTCTTTTGTTCATTCTCCTCAAGGTTTCAAAGACAGATGTCTGAACCTTGCCACCCATATCCTCAGCCCGGGCTTTCTGGAGACAACCGACCTGTATACCACCGGCAGATGTCAGAGCCTCTTGTCCCTCCTACTGCCCATCCTCCTCAGGGATTCAAGCAAGAGTATCATGACCCACTCTATGATCATGGGGTACCAGGTATTCCAGGCCCCCCAGCTCATGGATTCCAGTCTCCAATGGGAATCAAGCAAGAGCCCAGGGACTACTGCATTGATTCAGGTGAGGATTAAAATTGAATTCCTCCATGCTGCATGAAGGTTGAGATTTGTTCTTAGTCCTTAGTCTTAGTCCTTAGCACACAAAGCAGTTTTTGTACCACTGGTGTTCAGCAGCTGACTAATGGAGTATAAAATAAACCATGTTGTACCATTAATGCAAGGATTGACAACTTTTCTTCCTCTGGGGCACCCACCACCATTTTCTACCAGCATTTGCATATCTAAAACTACTGTATTTTTCAGAGTATAAGACACTCGCCAAAAGTGGGTGGAATGTCTGTGCATATTGCCAAAGCCCCGGCCACCCACGAGCCACCACCCTTTGGCCTCCATACAGCAAGAAGCCTGTTTCAGCTTCAGCACAGCTTGATTAGCACAAGCATCTGATTGTCGCTTGGATTGGCCTCCCAACAATCAGCTGTTTCAGGCTGCAGGTATTGCCATTGCCTATTGCTGCCTCCGCACGCCCCATTTTTGGCCTCCATTTTTTACCTCTGTGTACCCCATTTTCTGCCCATTCCCATACCCACCACCCAAAACAGGCTGAAAATAGGTGCGCAGAGGTTGAAAACGGGGGGCGCGGAGGCGACAATAGGTGGTGGCAATCCCTGAAACAGCTGATTGTCAGGAGGCCGATCCAAGGACAATCAACTATTTGTGCTAATCAAGCTGTGCTGAAGCTGAAACAGGCTGTTTGCTGCAAGGAGGCAAATTGCTGGGAGGCAGAGGCAGATTTTTTTTTCTTGTTTTCCTCCCCAAAAGCTAGGTGCACCTTATACTTCGGAGAGTCTTATACTCCGTAAAATACGGTATGTATGTATGTATGTATGTATGTATGTATGTATGTATGTATGTATGTATTTCTGGGTGTACCTGTTTTGAAATAAGACTTTCCTAAAACTTACCTTCAACTTTAATGATGAAATGATGTTAAAATAAATGTGAATACATGCTTACTTAATTATTGATGTATGACATGGTTAAAAATGTCATCAGATTTTCATACTTTCCCTTTGATAAATTGAATTGTATTTACTTAATTTAATTCACAGTGAAAATTAAGGAACATTTTCTATAAAAATAGCCTGAAGAAATTCAGGCATGTTGCATTTGCTGCATTATTTCACTTGTAAAGAGATAACAGGCCAAATTTGAAAAAAAAACACATTATGATATAAAATATAAGGCTTATATCTTACTTCCTTAAAAGGAAGTTTCCTAAGCTGATTGACAAATACATAGCAACTTAGGGTAGGTAGGATCCTGAATGAATACAATAATCTGTTGTATTCTAGGACAGTTTATATAATACAACAGATTATCCTTAGTGCTGGTTTGACAAAATCAGATGAACTCAAATATCAGCTTTATTATCCTTTAATATTGCATGTGTATGACATGTCATTTCAAAGAATTTAAGAAAGGAAAGAACATATCCTGAAACCTAAAGAAAGCTTTCTTGCAATAATGATTACAAACAGCTGTCATATAAAGCTACAGTTGTCATATAAGGTTAGTTTTAAATCCACGTATCATGGATTCCTAAATTTGTAATCAGCAGGATGAGCCTATTTTAAGCTAAAAGTTTGAAAAGATCAAAATGTTCTTGTATATACCATTTCTCACTGTTCTGTAGCTAACAATAACGATCACCACTACCCCACAAGCAAGAAGTTCTGATTTCTGTAAGGAAATAATTGCTGACTTCCGAATTAATTGTTAGATTATAATTTGCCCTAGATAATTCTGGTCAAGCATCTGTTTTCAAGGACACAATGCTCAAAAACTTTGAATACTAGTTTAGTTTCACATAACTCTATTTAAGAAAGAAAAAAAAGCAAGCTAGCAATTAAACCAATTAAAGCCAGGACCTCTAACTTGTTCTTCATTTGTTTGTTCCACAGAAACAAACACAATCTGGTTAAAAATAAAGCTGAACTATCAATGATAGAACGGGCAGTACAGTATTCTCATCTTACTTTAAAATTATTAACAAACATGTTAAACTTTAAACTATAGATTTCATGGTACTATTTTTGTGATCTAAGAGTGGATGGGTTTTTTTAAGTACAAGAAGATAACATGTTTATTAGCCATTACTTTTAATAATCAATCTACATTGTTTGATAATATAATTTGCAACATTTTGCTTGCTTTTTCAATAAGAGTCCAGATTCTTTGTGTGTTATTATTTTAAAAACAAATTATCATTTTTGTTCAGAGTTATTATGCAAAAACAAGATCGAGTCCTATCCCAAACAGCTGCACCATGTTCTGCCTTCAACATTAGACAAATTGCTCTGAAAGTCTGATTTTCCAATGCACAAAAGCTTAACCTGCCACTTACAGCCTGCTTTTAAAGATACGTATTTAGAAGTGCCAGTCACAAATTACTTCCATAATAGTGTATTTAGAATTGCAGCCATAGGATCCCAAAATTTCTCTTTTAAAATTCTAATGACTAACCCTTTTCTTTACATCTTAATTATTCTTTAGTACGATGAGAATAAAATATTCAAGTATCCTGTCACACATTTTACTGGCACTTCAAACCAGACCTTTTTATGTTTGCTCTGAAAAGTGAAATATATATAGCCCAATAAAGACGGGAAAAATAATAAATAAGAATAAGCCCTTCCTTAAAGATCTGTCTTTAGGGATGGTACTTTGGCCATTTTATTTTTTTTTTAAAGATCTTTATGGGCCTCAACTGTACATGGGTAATTATCATGGGTCATAACACAGGAGAGTAGAATGTTGTGTCAGCTTTTTGGATATAGAAGTTGACCATTAATGCAGCATCTGCCTGTGTGCCATATTTCTGTAAGGACATTTAAAATATTCAAGAAATAGAGTGAGAGACAATACTATTTTAAATGTTCTGAAAGCCACTGAATAAGATCACACCTAACTGGGGAATTTTAGAAGTGCTACATGTAGGAATTACAAAAGATAGGCAGTGTGATTCAGCATATTCTCCACACAATACTGTAAAACAGAAGCATCATTCTCAGGCAAATTTGCACTTGCATACATACTCACATATATGCTAACAATTTAGGTATAAAGCTCTATATGTTTAGATATATGGATAAAGAACTATAGTTTAAAATCTACATTTTGCTTCCTATTATGCAAAATATGAATTTCAATATTTGAAAATAGGTCAAGGATCACGACAACAAATTATTTATTCCTTCATTATACCTCAACAGGGCAATATCTTTGAAAAGCATAAGAAGGGCTACTATTTAGCCTCTTGCCTCTCTTGCTTTAAACTTTGTTTAATCTTTCTTTGTAAACTATATAATTTACAGGTCTTCCTCACTTAACAACCACAATAGGATTAGTAATTCCATCACTAAGCACTGCGGTCACTAAGAAGAAAATCAGATGACCATGACCCACTTATGTCACTTCCCATTTGGTCATTAAGCAAGACATCATATGAGCACTTTTACTGCCGCATTCTCCATTAACTTTGCTTGTCAGAAGCCAGTTGGGAAACACACAAGTAGCAATCATGTGATCACTGGACACTATGACAGTTGTAAATGTGAGGATTGGTGACAAAACTTTTTTGCTTACGCTGTCATAATTTTGAATAGTTATCAATCAATTTCAATCAGAATAGAGCTGGAAGGGACCTTGGAGATCTTCTAGTCCAACCCCGTTCAAGCAGGAGAATCTATACCATTTCAAATGACTCTCTATTCTCTTCTTAAAAACCTCCAGTGATGAAGTACCCACCACTTCTGATGACAAGCTGTTCCATTGGTTAATTGTCCTCACTGTTAGATGAGGCAGTCAGTGAGGAGTACCTGTGCTGTAAACCAGCAGTCCCCAACCTTTGTGGCTTGTCAGTCTGGCTGGGGCGGGAAAAGGGGAACCAGGCCATGCCAGCACATGCACGTGAGCAGTTCAACTTGCGCAAGATGAGCAGCTTGTGTGTGTGCACATGTGCTGGCCTGCTGCTCACACAGCCCAGTTCCAAATAGGCCATGGCTCAATAGGGTTGGGGACCCCTTTGAAACAACTTTGAAATTGTTTAATAGGACATTATATACATAACACACAAAAGTTCTAAATAAATATATAAAATAAATATATCTCACTATACTCCTTATTAATACAGACACACACATGCAGGCACATACATAGACACACACCCATGCAGAAGAAAATGCTATTTCCTTAGAATATCAATCAGGACAATTAGAAAAAAATCAATCCTGAAGACTTTCTTCACATACAGGAGAATTTAACAACAATACCCATGTAATATAATATTACAGTGACAATAATAATAATTATTCCTTCCAAACAAAATATTGCTTCCAAATTCAAAAACAAATGTTTTCCCATCTTGTCTTATGTCTCCACCTTTAGAGTATTTTAACTTACAGCAATGAAAAAAAGTCTGTGAATTTCTGATTAATTAATTAGGAAAAGTAGACCATTTAAAACTTGTTCTCAAGTATAGAAAGTGAGTTTGAGAATAAAAGAATCTAAAACTTGGTTTAAAATATTCTCTGTAGCAATCTCTAAACATCACTTCCAGTGATATAACTTAGGCTACATGTCCCATCGGAGAGCAAGTGTCAGCAAAGTAAATGCATTAGTTAGAGCTTAATGGTAGTTTAGTGTTCAATACCTTGAAATATTAAATATGTTTTTTCCCAAAGTAAACTGTAATTCAGTTTTAATGAAGACATTAACTTGCTTGATTTGTAAGCTCTTGTGGAAAGCCAGTCTAAAATGTTGTCACAAGAGGTGAGCAGAAGTAGCAAGAGCTGCTAAAGAAAAAAAAGGAAATGTATTTTATGAAACAATTCGAGAATAAGCGTGAATGTGAACTCATTTTCCTTTTACCTTTGGTTAATGTGATTTCAGCCTAATATAACTAGAACTGCACCTGTACGTAGCTTGCAATTATAAGTATTTAAAAGCAACGACACTTTCAACATTTCTAGATGTTCATTTTGCAGGATCAAAGAGTTCATCAGAAGCATTCAAGGGAAAAGTCCACAATAGATTTTCCCACTAACTCAGTAGGATGTACCTGACAAAAGGCTTTTTATGAATGGCGCTGATTTAAGAGGTAGAAGTGAAAATGAACAAAAATCACTCTGCAGCATGACTTTACAATACTTTCGGGCAGGTTACTGTTCTGTATATACTAGAGTACATATTCACAGCAAACACAACCTTGTAGCATTATCTTTTTTTAAAAAAAAAGTAAGCAACTATGCACATTTCACTCATAAGACATTGTGAAGAATTACCTGATAAAACAAAAGGGCAAAATTTGAGAAAATCATAGAAGCAAGCCACCACTAAGAAAAGTCACTATATGTGGTTGCCATATTATACACTGCCAAATCTATGGCCTTCAATTGTTTTGGTAGGAAGATTATTATGCTGACATATTTAAGTTCTTTGAAAACTCCATGCAAACACATTTGAAAAAAATCATACTATTAAAAAGCACATGGAAGACATTACTATATTGCATAGAGTCTAATGTTCACATGCCATCTGCAAATAAATGTTAACAAATATATTATTGACTGTAATAGATCCTGCTGTAATATTTTTTAATAATGAGCAAGATAATTAGATGAGAACGTCCTTTTTCCATTTTACTGTAAAAACAAAATCAGGGCAGCTTACAGAGAAAAATATAAAATCACAAAAAAAAGTATAAACAATGCATATAAGCATTTTGTAGTGATACATCTGCTCTTATTTACTGAGAAACTTTTCTGAAGGATTTACTCCGTAGTAAAGCGAATGTAAGATTGCAGCCAAGATTTGCTGCAGGCCATTGAAAAACTTTCAGACATATAATCATTATATTCAAATTTTCCACAAATTTGTTACATTAAAAACCATAGAGGTAAAAGACTAGACATCAAAATTACAACTTCTCCCATTCATGCTCTCCAAAAATTTTATATGTGTCAGAAATCTTGAATATTTGCAGCTATAAATTCAATTATTAAATTTAGGATAATGCTACAATCTTTGGTGATGTTCTTTCTGCATTACAAATGGGCCATTAAATCAGTGAAGTGCCAATCAAGTGCTTTTGTGTGCTGAAAAATGGTTTAACAAAAGCATTTTTGCAGGCCTCTCCTTACACTATAGTCAGTGTCACCTATATATGATAATTGCAATGTATTTTTTGTATCAACCCCAAATGGAAAGAATAGGATTCTTACCCACTCTTTCTTAAAAAAAATAAAAAGTCATAATCCTACATATTTGGAGTTTTATTAAGGTGTCTAAGGATATTTAATATGCCTAAGCAGCCCTTTGTATAAAATTTTTGTTGTAACAGGAGGAAATAATGTGTTTAACAATCCCAATAGAAAAAATGACACCTTGAGCTTTGGATTCACTTCCCTGTTGTACAATTTAATCATACTCTTGTTCAGTCTCACACTGCTGACTGCTGGAGGATAGCCCTCCCTCTCAAATGAATAATTCTTCCACAGCTGAAATCTAATCTGCCACACATTTCGCTTCACATTTTGCCTTGTGATTTTATATGTACTGTTTAAAAAACAGGACATACACAGTTTGTTCTTTCTGCACTTTACATTCGTTTTGTTCGTGTGATTTTTCCTTTCTTAGAAAAGCTACGTACAAAAGCAATTGTTTTTTTGTAACCACTTGTTATTGCTATCTTGCTATCAAATTACTTCCTGAAAGCCCTTTCTGCTTTACCGGAGCTTCTTTAGCAAAATATATTGTATTTAAAAATCTATATAAACCACCACTAGATGAGTACTAGCAAACCATAGAAATTTTGAATGGTGAATTAAAAGTCCAGTCATATTTTAGGAGCTATCATGCAAAACAGTCCATCAATGTGGATATGGAAAAGGTCACAATTTAAGGGCATAACATATATGCATACCGAAATGAAATTATGCTTCAGGATTTGTGTAATGTGGTATGTAGGATCTTTCTAAAATGTTATGCATTCATGATTTAGCCACATTTTTTAAAAGTGAATAAGTAAATGCGAAGTACATGGTCATTTGCTAAGATGGACCATTGTAAAAATCAAATAAAAAAATAAAGTGCATCATATCCTTTGTTTTAAATGTATTTATTTCAATGGAAATTTATTTTATTTAGAAAATTTATATTCAACATTTTTATATACATTTATGTCTCACAAATGTTTAAGAATTACATCATTTTAATATACTAGATCTGTCCCAAATCATCTCTGCTGAACTAATCATCTTATTTGTTCAGATGGGAAATTAAAACCCAAATTTTCTTGAACTTGTGCTGATCCAAAGGGTAGGCATTCATGGATCCCAGATACCAAGCTACCTTACTCAAATTTAGTTTCTATATGTATCAATACTTTTAACAATAAATCACAAGTTTCGAAGAGGCAGAAGCCAGTTTGAATGACCAATTTTATATTTGTTTCAAAGTTGCCTCTGGATTTCTACATAGTGGTCCAACATACAATCTTAGAAAATAGAAATGGTTGGTAGCTGCAGCAATACTTTATTTGGAAATGTGCCACCTACATAAAAAAGACAAAGTAAACTAGCATATTGAATGGCTAGAAGGAATTACAAGGAACAATTAGCCAAGTTTCTTTCTTTAAAAAAAAAAAAAAATGTTTTTGCATTGGCTATGCCCACACATAACAGCCATTTTATGACTCTTATCATAAAGCCATTCTGATATTTCACAAGATACTTTCAATATACCAAATATGTTCATTGGCCCATTTCTAATAAATTTACTATCATGGAACAATAGTTTGACAATCTTACTACTAAAGCTTTGCATGTTTTATTTGTACAAAATAGCCACACTTTTTTTCCTCCCAATTTTCATCGACAATCTTACTTTCTCTAACACACACTAGTAATAATCTACCATTTACAAATAAGATGTTTTGGTTGGGAGTAAGAGACAATGTGTTAGCTTATAGATGTTTTTTTTGAGACTTTTTCAGAGGATGACTTGATTGCTTCCTCTCAACTGTTCATTCTTTTGACTCCTATAATTCTTGCAACTTCTATAGCTGTTTCATTATACATTTATATAGAACCAAGATATATATGGTTAATATTTCATCATAAATATAGGAAGTCCTCAATTTAGGACCACAATTAAGGCCAGAATTTCAGTCACTGATATGGTCATTAAGTAAATTGACTGACTTTATGACCTTTTTACTGCAGTCATTAGGCAAATCATGCAGTCATTAAGTGAATCCAGTTTCTTCTACTGACTTTGTCAGAAGGTTGTAGATCAGGGGTGTCAAACTCGCGTTGTCATGGTGGCGCTACATGATATATCGGGACTTTTTCCCCATTCACTAAACCAGGTGTGGGCGTGGCCAGCGTGTGACGTATCCGGCCCATGGCTGCGAGTTTGACAGCCCTGTTGTAGATGATAATCATGCAACCCAAAGATCCCGCAACTGTCATATATGGATGCTGGTTGCCAAGTGCCCAAATTCTGATTACCTGACCGCAGAGATGCTGCAATGTTTATAACTGTGAGAACCTTTTTAAATCATTTTTTGAACCACCATCGTAACTTCAAACAGTCATAAGTCAAGAAATACCTGTGACCTAAAATGTTCTCCTAGTCCTAAAACTAGATAAAGAGAATCCAATTAAATGAATAAATCTTCATTGATTTATTGAGAAAAATAATTGAGAGCTACATCTTTGTGTATGGCAAAAGTATGTGAACTTCTGGTATTATCAGTTCATTTGAAGAGGAAATTAGAATTAGGTGGGTGTTTCAATCAATGGGATAATAATCAGATGGGAGTGTGGGAGATTCTGCCTTATTCAAAGAACAGCATTACAAGTATTTATTATTGAAGTCTGGTCTTCATAACACAGATACACAGAAATGGCTCAAACAAAGGAGATTTTTGAAGATTATCCAAAAAAACAGTTGTTGATGCATGCCAATCTGGAAAAGATTGCAAATTAATTTCTAAAGTGTTTGATCTCAACCAGTCCATTATCATCCAGATTGTGAAATTAAAAAGGTCACACAACTGCAAAGTATCTAAAACTCCAGGTCTCAAAGCAGCCCAGAATAATGTATGGGTAATTAAAGGCCTCACTTACTTTGGTGAATATCAGTGTTTATTCATCAAGAAAACACTGAAAAACAATAGTGCACATAACAGGTATGCAACGAGAAAGCCACTACTGTCCAAAAAGAACATTGCTGCCCACCTATAGTTTAAAAAGACCATGTGGATAAGCCAGACGGCAATGGAAGTGTGTTCTGTGGATAAATGAGACCAAAATCTTTGGCTTGAATGAAATGTTTCGCAAAAGACAAACATTGTTTTTCAGCCTAAGAAGCTTATCCCATCTGTGATAGATGGTGGTAGTAATACCAAAATTTGGGTCAGCTTTTCTGCCCCTAAATCAGGATGTCTTGCCATCATTCATGGAATTATAATTTTTGGATTGTACCAGCAAATTCTATAGAAAAATATCAGGCTATATGTCCATGAACTGAAGCTCACAGGAAAGCTGCTATGCATCAAATAATGGTTAAAGAAGATGAAATTTAATGTTTTGGAATAGACAAATCAAAATCCTGACCTTAATTCTCTAGAAATATTGTGGAAGGACCTAAAGCAGTTCATGTGAAGAAGCCAACCAGTATCCCTAAATTGAATCTGTTCTATAAGAAGGGATGGGCTAAAATTACTCCAAGTCAAATGTGCAGGATTGATCAAGAGTTATCAGAAATTTTTAGTTGCAGTTACTGCTGCCCAAGGAGGGCACACCAATTGCTGAAAATGAAATTTCATATATGTATGTATGTATATATATATGTATATATATACATGTATATATGTGTGTATATCTATATCTATATCTGTATATGTATATGTATATGTATGTATATATATATTTACCAAACTTAAGTATGTAGCCTTGGAAACTTTTGTATCAATAAATCAATGAACAAGTATAATGTTTTTGACTTACTGGCTTAATTGGGTTGCCTAGATGTAGAACTTTGTGGAAAGCAGATCACGTTTTAGGTGATATTTATGCAAAAATTCAAAAGTGTTCAAAAATTTTAAGCATCTGTCTAAAAATGTTTTTGTTTTAATGTATACAGAATTTCTCAGCCAATCCAATTCATAAGACACACAAAGCAATTTTATTAGACTCGCCTATAAGAAACAGATTTTTAAAAACCCCAATTCTTCTAATTTTAAAGGAAGTGGGGTATTGACTAATTCAGGAGAACCATGGTTAATGCCTAATAACCAGGAACTCATTAACATACCAATTACTGATATGGATTATAAGAATATATATATAATACTAAAACTCTTGTTCCCATAATCTTAAATTCAGTGAAATGGTGCATAATAGGCCAATACTTTTGGAACCAAGTTACCTCAAATGGGCTAACTTATAGAATGTGTCGAAAATCCAAAACCCACAATTCCTGGGTTTTTAATGTGTCATTAAAATTTGGCAAATTTTACAAAACATTTTATGATACAAAAAATACCAACATGTCTAAGACAAGACTAGAACTCAAGTCTCCTGGTCTAGGCCAGCACTTGAACCACTAAACCAAACTGGCTCTTTTTTCCACTCTTAGAATAACATTCTAAATTATCTAATGGAATGTTCTGTCTAAGAACCATTGGAATCAGTAAGCAAATTTGTTTAGGGCTATGATGAGACAAAGTGCTATCCAAAGTTATCTTGCCTGTCTTGATCTAGTTTAGATTCAACACTATCATGCTTACTTACTCATACCAGACATTTGCAAAAGAAAAACAACTTCCTATTGTTAAATTGATCCTTGTCAAAGATGCACTTTTTAGGTTGTAAGATGCTAATTATAAGAAAGTGAAGTGTCCAAGAAATTTCATATCAACATATTTTCATTTTAAGGGTATTTGTTGACTCCATTTACAGAATATGATTTATCAATATGTGGCATTATTTCCCATTAACCTTATCTCCAAGTTTCAAAGAACAAAGTTTTGCAGACAATAGTGTTATTAACCTTTTCGTAGTTTAATTATCTATTGAAAATGAGCATATTTTCTAGTACAAGGGACTAAGTTGTCTTAACTTACTAATGTTTGCAAAGCTGAACCCCAGAAACATGAATTGCTGTTGAAATGCAGTGTGTTACTCTGTTAATCTTATGTATAAAAATACATTTTAAAATCACTTAAATGTGTTTAAAGTCAGGCTCCAAAAATCAAGAAAGACACGTTGAAGTTCTAAGCAGTTTCCTTTAATTTTGTTTACTTATGGACAAAAATCTTGCCAAATTAAAGCAGACTACTTGCACAGATTCTGGGAAACTATTAGGGAGGAGCTGTTTTCACCCTCTTTCTTCCACAGAACTTTGTCGTCTTTCGCCCCTCTGGAATGCACTCCCTCCCTCCTGGGAATCTGAACTACATTCCATAACAGTTAACTCTACTATAAATAATCCATTTTAAAATAAAGTTTTGGGTTTTAAAAAAAAGTTTTTAGGGCTTCTTTAAACCAGGTCTATTTTACCAGCTCACAATTCCTATTATGTCTAGGAATGTTGATATTATTCGTGTTTTTACAAAAGAGAATAGCATAATTTTACAAGAATTGTTTTCATCACACTTTATTTCATATAAACATGAAAGTTTGCCTACTCTTGAATTTAAGCCACAAGTAATGTATACATATTAAATATAGTAAATTTAAATATACACATTAAGTATACACATACAGTTTAATGGATGTTACTTCCAGGAATCTGGGTACAAAGTCCAACCTTGAAAACTAAATGCCTAATTAGAAGTATAACAAAACTTTTCTCAACAAACCAACTGACAAATGGAGGGATAGATTAAAAAAAAAAGTAGGGATAGTGTAACATCCCCCCCCCCCCAGGGGTTGGAGGGGGAAAATATTTTTTAGCTTATGTAAATTATTGCATACTAGGAAAGAGGGATTTTTTAAATTGAAAAACACTGGGAAATCATACAATTTTCAAAATTCAGTAGTACCATTTATAAAGGATCTGAGTACTCCATATAAAACTAAGAGTTTCTGGTAGCCATGCAGACTCCTTATCACTGCAGGTGTCTATCAATAAAAAAGTTACATGACATCCTACTTCTCCCCTAAATGATCTTATAATGTTCTTATGTCAAAGTCTTAAAAATGCCAACCTATGGTCTCAAACCCACTTTGTAGCTCCTGAAGGCTTGGGTAATATCTTAAAATCATTGTTGCAAAATTGAAATATTTAATATAATGGAAAGGGAACATTATTAATTATATGTGATATGGTTACCTCCACTCCCCCTCAAAAGAAATGTGTCAGTCAAAAAGCAGGTACACCTCTTAGCCTGAAAGAAGGGCAATTGAGCCAAGGGATTGATGGTATTTGAAAAAAAGAAAGAAAAAAACTACGATTATTTTTACATTTTCTACAGCATCCTCAGTATTAACTCTCTCTATATATAAGGGACAAGAATATATATTTACAAACATTCATAGCCTCTTGAATTTATGACGTACTGAAAAAGTCTTCTGAAAGAGACTGGGGGCAGTGAAGGTGAAATATAATCCCAATGCCACAGGGTTCCAGTAACTATCCAGTGACAAAATGTAACTTTTCTCTTCTTTTCTAAATACTAGGAACAGTTTCCTTGTAGTGATATAGCATAAACACCATACTATTGTAAGAATGTGGATAATATAAATGGCATTAACTTTAGCATTCTGAAGTATAGATGTATTTTTAAGGAGGTATGATCTCCTGGGAGTGATTCAATTATTCACAGTCCAAGATTTCATCTTATGTATGACTTGAGTCACTACATGCTGGAATGATCCAAGTTAATTAAAAGACATTCTCAAGAATACTTTGTAAAAATGTTACTTTTTTTCCATAGAGGTTTTATTGCATTTTAGCTTAAAGACACCAGGAGTGGGAATGATGTGACATTGACAGCTAATATATTTAAAAAATAACAATAAAATAAATTTTAGATGTTGCTTGTGATGTCATCTATTTTGGAATCGTTAAAATGGATCAATAATTTTACTTGTCCTTCTTTTTTTTTAATGAAGAGACATTCTAAATCAACATTTCTAGATCATAATGTTATGGTAATTATTAGTATTTTAGTCAGTTCACAGATGAGTATACAATTTTACCTCCAAAAAATCAAGGTTTATTAAGCTTTATCTTAACTGTATGCTGAGATAAATTGGAAGTAACTTTCTTGTAGCAAAGTATTTACAAACCTCCTGTCCTTCACAGACATAAAACTGCAACATGCACTATAGTTGCACTGCTGGGAATTAGTCCAGCACAGTGGAGAAAATGGCTTTTATGCATTCCAAAGCCTATTGCATAATACCAACATTTTTCAAATGCATTTCTTTTATAAAATGGGTGGATCACAATTGCCAGTCCTTTAATATGTAGCTATTTGCTGGAAGAATAGACATACATAATCCATATCTGGAAACTGACTAAGACACTAATACTTACCATAAACATATAACGCAGAAATAATTTAGAATACATATTTAAAACTCCAAGTTATTAATGTATTTTAAAGCTTCCAAGTTAGATGACATCACAAGACACCACACACGCACACACACACATATATATATGAGGTTTGCAGCAATTCCAGATATGTCCAAGAATATTAAAGTTTTCCCTTATTAGATTTATTTATGATGTATTTACTACAATTCATTCTGCAAGATATCAAAATTGTTTTTGAGAAACCCACAGACAAGATTTCATCTTTTTTTAGATATTACTGAACTGAACTGCTACCTTAACTACAGGCACACAGGTGTTTTTTTACTACAAGGAGAATGGGAAATCTAGTCTCCTTTTCAGGGATCCTGAACCATATCAGGATGGGGAGGGGGGCACTTAGCTGCTTTACCCATTTCTTTCTATGATCTGTTTTCAGACTGCAGGACAGCCAGAAATTTCTAGCTGTTTGCTGATAGGGAAAGCAGAAGGAAAATAGGTAAAATTCCATACTAAATACAAATCAAAGCCACAACAGCAACCACAACAGTTGAAATAGCTGTACCTGCTGTTTTTTGAAAAATAATTTACTGAAGTCCAAACCTATTTTTTATATTGTAGAAACTTTCAAATCTAATCCAGGAAGGAAATGGATTTAGAACATTACTGATAAATGTTTACTTGATAAGTGAAGGAAAAAATCCTGTATTAATTAAAGAAGGTTCTCCAATCTGGATAAAACAAGACTACTTAAAATATTTATTTAATTACTTGTTTATTTAGAAAGTAGTCCACTGAGTTCAACGATGCTTGATTCTAATCAATATGAAGGGATTACATTTGTAAGTAGAAAATCAAGTTGTTTCTAATCTACATTAATCATATTATTAGTGCAGAAATGTCTATTTTTAGTAATAACATTAACCTGCTTTTTTGTGTAACATTATTAAGTTAACTTTTCAGGTTGCAAAATAAGGTAGTAACCACATTTAATGAAATTTATTCAGAAGTATACCTACAATTTGTATCAATCACTTTAGGACTGATCCTGTTCTATCTTCTTTTTTAAATAAAATAAAAAATATGAAGACGTACATCAGACAGATCCTTTGTTCATAGTACATCTTTGCTTACCCCACATCCAAAGTTCAAACAAGGGTAACTTCACACTTTTTCTTCAATGGGCATAGCTTTGGTTGCGACTTAGCATTCTGGTCCCCACTCAGTTTACCATTTTTTTTTCATCCGTAACTCAACACCAGCTTATTTTGCTTCCTTACATTCCTGGATCTCTCTCCTCCAACATGCAGAATTGAATTTAACTATTTGAGTTAGGGATGGAGAGAAGAAGCTGGAGCAAGGCCCGTTCTTTCCTAGTCTATCCAGAAGCAAAGTGAAGTGAAGCAGATCTTAGCTAATGGACAAGAGTGAAAGAATAAAGCTAGAAACTGAAAGCAAGCCACAAACTGCATTCATCCAATTAACCCACTTCCAGCCCAATGTTTCAAACAGAAAATGAATTTTGCTATCCAAGCAGATTAACTTTAGAACTGAAAGCATCAATCTAGGCTCCAGTGGAAATCCAGCAGAAAGTATGCCAGGTGGATCAGATGACCACCTGTTCTAATTCTCCTTATCAAGGGACAAAATTAAAGATTTGATCACCAGCAGGTTTTTCATATGAATGTCTCCACATTCATTATTGCCTTATTCTCGAATCAGAGGCACGTTATCCTGAAATTTATGACCGCTGAATATATAAATTAAGTTCACTGTAAAATAAAAATACTCATTGAAAGCGTTCAAGTTTAATCCTGAACTTTCTAAATTATTTTTTCCCCTCCAAGTTACATTACTGTTTTAAACCCATCATTAAGGAAGCATCTTTATTAAATCAGCTGATCGCTTATGAAAGAATTCCAGACCCGAAGAACTCTTACTGAGGAAGGTAATAAAAACAAAAAAACTAGATTAATAGCGTGGGTGAGGAAAGATGTGGCTGGTACTAAAGCCAATGTTCCAAGATGGAGAAAAGGAGTCGGCCGCAAGCACGCGAATTTGTTTTTACTCCTGGGTTCAGTACTGTATACCTCCGAACTGTAAAAAAAAGACTCTTGTCTGAACAAGCATGCATTGGGTTCGGTTAATGCCAACTTTGCCCTGCAAGATCTATTTAGCTTTCTTACGATCCACAGTTTACAACCCGGGCAGACCGCTCGGATGTGAATATAAAGCATTTTTTTTTTAATAGAGGAAAAAAGTGCGCGCCTTGAAATCAGCCCGACCCAAGAAAATTTGGGTGGAAGAAGCGCGATCCATCACTGCATTTCACGACTGCTTGTCCAACCCGAGAACATTCACCCTCCGGAAAGGTCACCCGACTTTATTCTGATAAAATGCAAAAGAAATTGGGGTTGGGTTTTTTTGTGTGTGTGGGTGGGGGGGCGGGGGGGGTGTTTAAGAGTCCCACCACTTATCGCTTCTGCGCGAGTCCGAGTGCGGATCCGTAGGCACGGAAGAAGCGTGACCGTGCACGGGACGAGAAAGGTTCTCGGCAGGCAAAGTTACGAGATAACCTGAGGCGGGATTCCTAAGCAAACTCCCAAGCATGGTATTCCCCGAGCAAGTGCGCGCGGAACTGCAGCCTTACCTCGCTACCCCGTTCCCATCGAGTATGTGTAAGGCTTACAGGGCAGCGCGCACTTCCCCGAAAGGAAATCCTAATTAAACTCGGCGGGGCTTATTCCCGATCCGACGCACGCAGCTCGTGACATTCAACACTTTCTCGGGAGTAAACTTCTCCCAAGGCAGGAGAGGTTGACTTTCCACGAGACTCGCAAGGCTTTCAACTTGCGCTCGAATCCTTCAGAGCTTTTATTTTGTTTATTTTTTTACACATAGCCTAATTGCTTTCCCCTCTCACTACCCTCGGAGAGGGCGGAGTCTCAACCAACCACACCTCCTCACCCCCCACTGACCCCGGAAGAGCGATACCTCTCTCGTCTTCTGTCAGCCTCCCGCGCCAATTCAACTCTTTAATGTAGAACCGCCACCACCCTCCCTTCAGGCGAACCTCTCATTGGCCCTTAGCCCCGCCCACTCGGTCCGCTCAACTTTTCGATTAGCTGGCTCCCCTGCCACTCCAGGGAGAGCTCCGCTTCCCCCCCAACAGCCATACAATCCTTCCCTCTCATCCGCCTGTATTTACTGCCTTCTCATTGGAGTGGTTCCAGCCTTTAAGAAAATAAATCTCCGTTATGTCCCCAGTGTATTGGTCTTGACGTTTGTCAATCAAACATCATTGATGCTTATCATTGGAGGATATACATATGATTAAGGCTGACCTTTTTAATAACTCTTGTTTCATTTGCCCGGGCCGGCTGCCAAAGTGACCCAAGCTTGCAAATGATTGGCTCTAAATGATCTTTTTCACGCTGCCTAGCAAGTTAGGTTGCGAACCTTCGCCCGCTCCCCCCTTCTTTTTTCTACGCATTTCTATTTCTTCCTTTATTTATTTATTTATTTCATAAACTTAAATGACCTCGGTAGGGAGGGGGAAGGGAGGTTTGCTGTTATACGGTTACCAATAGCAGAAAGGACAGAGGAGGAGCCTAGAAGACTTTCACCAATCATAATAGGATATTACCTGCGTACTTAGCAAGTTGCCAGCCAATCAAATTTTGAAGCTGCCGGCACCAGAGGCTGGCGGCGACGGGCGTTAATCACTGTCTGGATTTGGCGAGAAACCGGGCGATACCATTAGTAGATACAAGGGGGGGGGGAAGAGAGACGGGAAGTGAGCGAGGAAGGGAAGTGGCAGAATTTTCACTTCTTAAATGACTGGGGAATGAGAAGTAGTGGGTTTTTTTTTCTTTTTCTTTTTCTTTTGTTTTTTTAAAAGGGGAAAATATCATCCGAAAATGGGGAAGAGATGGACAATGTGATTAATTTCCTTGTTTGCCTTGCATCCGAAAGAGAAGCTGCAATTTATTGCGCCTTTGAATTCAGTGAAACTTATTTCAAGTAAATGGACAAACTTATACTATAACCCCGGCACTATTTCATATGTTAATAATTTTCTAATGGTTAATAATTTTCTAATTGTGATAAAAAGAGAATCCATTAAAATCTGTTTTCTTCCAAGAAACACTTGAATTCCGTTTACAGTGTAACATAGTTTCAGCTCTCAGAAATAGTGTTTCAGTATTGTCACAAGTAATACTTGTGATAATATTGTATGGTAAAAAATACTAGCCTATTTGTACCATATAATATTATAACTTGGTCTCTGTATCAGCATACAACGTTTCTCTTTTACTTGGTCAAAATATGAAGTAATTCTATTTTGAATAAATCATCTGGACACTATTTAAAGTATTTGATTTTTATTATTTTTATGCTGTAATGGTTAATATTTTAAAACATTTTTAAACAATAGGTTTAAAATGCAGTTTCTGTTATGTTAAACAGGCAGATACTTCCTAATCATGTACCCGACATACTAGGTTTAGGATTACAATTACCAGAAATCCCAACCTCAAACTTTAGGCTATATTGGTTGCAAATTCTGTGTGTTTGTATCTCAGTGTATCTGGGAGTCTAAAAGATTTAAAATAGAGATCATTTAAGCTAATGCTTAGTGCAAAATATGTTTTGTGTTCTTGCTATCTGTTATTATACACCACACCATCCTGAAATTCAATAAACTGCAGACATCTTGTCTGAAATGGAGCTGGTTACTGTTAATGGAACACTAAATAAAACCTGCATGACAGTCACATTATATAGATGGAAACTCACCAGGAACTTTTTTGAGTTGGAAGGCTGACAACCATGCTATCAATTTAAAATGTGCAGATGTCCTAGGCATTACAGAAGTATGATTGAGACAAACAGGCACATTAGGATGTATTTGTATTTTTAAAACATCCAAGGAACAGTATCTAAACTGAAAATATACTTCTTTAACAGATATAATTTCATATACATGACTGAGTAAATCTCTGAGATAAGGATATCTACAACTACAGAATGAATCTATTATGATAAAAATTAGCAAAATGTTTTTAGAAAGACCTGTCACTTGGGAAATATATAGTGTGTAATGTATTGGTTCTGAATACCTATGACATATATTACCTTCTTACCAAGTTGTTCCCTTTATAAAATTGCATTATTTTCTCTAATTGCCCATAAATGTATTTTTTCTTCCAGTATGTTGTATGCCAATAAATATTGCAATTATTTAGGAAGTATACTGCATTCAGTTTGATTTGTACTTTAATTATGAACACAGAGGTAATTGTGGCTGTAAAGAGATAAAGCAGGTTTTAACCTGAACAGAATGGCTTTATCTATCTAGCTATCCCACCTCCACTGGTATGAAGATGCATTTGCAACCAGCCATGTTCACATTCCTCTGCAGATTGGCCTGAAGATGAAGCACCTGGCAACATCTTTAAGTTTGCCCTCAAAGTGTGCCTTCTATTGGAAAGAGTTAAGTTATAATGTCAATGTGTGGCACCTAAGTGCACATTGGGGCAGTTTCTGAGCATGACATGTTCTCCATTGCAGTAACTATAGACTAAATCCTCCTATAGGTTCCTGGGACCTCCCCACTCTGTGATGTGCTCATTCAGGCTTTGCCTACATGAGACTTAGGTTACAGAATCACTTCTCCAAAACTTGCTTATTTCCTTTTGGAGAGCACTTTTAGCTCTAACATTACATGTTAGGACAATGAAAACACAATGCAACTATATGTATTGCAATTCACGATAACATTCCTGCTAAACTGCTGTTTTATTACCTGGCACATGAGTCATCCCCTTTCATAGCAATAGCACTAACACTTAGACTTATATACTGCTTCATAGTGCTTTAAAGCATTCTCTAAGCGATTTACAGATTCATGAGTGAATGTATTGTTTTCTTCAGCATTTTGTTCTAACAAGGAAATATCTCAAATGTCCCAAAACACTACACTACATCACTACAGCTGCTAAGCATAAATCATGCAGGATTGTAGACAAGTGATATTGTGTGTATGCTTTGGGGACAGATGTGCAGCACATACTTTGTTCATCGAATTTGAACTGTGAGGGTACTATTATGTAGGGCATCCAACTTGGGTGCATTTCATAGAGCAGGGTGATGTTCCTATGGTTATCAGGAACTTTTATTGTGTGTTGTGAACCAGGTGGAAGAGCATATGGGGAGGACTGGACATGGAGTATATGACATCCCACCATTTCCTTACAGAATTCCAAAGGTCAAAATACTTGAATTCTTCAATTTTATTTTGTAATGTGCAATTTACAGCTCGATGTCTCATAAAAGAAAACACCAATCTACCTGCTTTCTTTGCTGCCTCAACTTTTATTTTCCCTGTGCTTGATCATGTTTAGTCAGGATGTAGTATAATTATGGCTGATGAATCACGGAACCGTTAAGTGCCAGTGCAGGGACATATGAGGGAAAAAGATGTAAACATTATATTCCTGGAACAAAAACAAGGTGCAGAAGGAACTTCGGCCATTACAACATCAATGTAGCCATAGAGATGGTATCAGATATGTGTACCAGGGAATTTCTGTTTTCAGAGTCCAGAGTGCATAACCATTCTGACCAAATTACAAGCAGATGATAGCCATGGTCTGTCAGCAGCTTTCAGGCATCATAATATCCTTCTGAACCAGCTGAGAAAGTTGAGACTGGAAAGCACTATTGTTCAGTGGCTCTTTTTCCTGCATGGCTGTTTCCAGTCAGATATTTTTTTTAATGTGAAGGAGGAAGATTCAGCCTTAAGCTTCTGTTACGTGGGGGAGCCCCCCCTCCCCACAAACTTCAACTCTTTCCTTTCTGAGTAAAGTTATCCATCAACATGGGGTGAAGTTTCACCAGTATGCTGAGGTACATCTCTGACCTGGGCTATTGAAGTGATGCTGCCTAAGTACTTTCCCAATGCCTGGAGAGTGTTTGGGTTTGGAAGGGGAGAAACTGGGTTTTACTGAATCTTGACAAGACTGGGTCACTATTTGTTTTAGAGCCACCCATATCTAGTGATTTTCCATCTTTAATTGTGAATGAGGTACACTTCAATGGGTAGAAAATATGTACAACCTGGGGTTCCCCAGAGCTCACAGCTCCTCCTCAAGAACCAGGGGACAGCTATAGTTTGTAGGGCTTTTGTACAAATGCATCCTGCACATAAGTTGTTGGACAGCTGCAAGGAGATACAATTCATATACTCTTTTGGTACTGTCAATGGTTACTGCACTCCAGTTAATGGACCCTACAGGTAAAACTCTTTGCTTTGAAGCATTATGGAGGCTGGTATGTTTCCTGAAGACTCCACAGTTATCTATAGGCATATATACATTTCACTATCCATTATAACATATATAGCATTAACTCATTAAATCCTCCCCAGACTGCCTACTGTTTTAGACAGCAGCTTTTAATAAATGCATCTTCAAGCATTGCCAAAATATTCAATGTCTAAAGGCTTATTAGTGACATTTTGACATGTGGCAGGTTGCAGAGCAGAAAGCCTCATTTCTTCCTCTTTTGTTGTGCGCAACGTTTCCAAGAACAAAGGGTATCTCATACCTCCCATCAGCACAGAAGTATCTGATCTAGCAAAACCACAGAGAGATCTTTACTGCCCCTGCCACAAGTGCCGTGTGATAGAAGACAGGTCAATACTGAGTGCCTTTTCATATGTGACTTGGGTGATCTCTTAAAATCAACACTACTCTTCTTTGCTATATGGTGAGTTTATCTGTTTATGCTCATTATTCATTGTTGCCAAACATTTTCAAGGCTGTAGTAATAGTGGACAGCATGATTGGCTTATTTCCCAACACGAAATCCATGAAAACATACAATGCCAAGTACTATAATATTTCATTAAGTGATATAGCAATTGAGTGAAAACTGTTGCTCCTGGATGCATTGGCAGTGGTACCTGCTCAATGTGATCCATAGAGGCTATATCCAGTGCCCTGCCATTCTAAGAAAAAGCAGAATGCATTTCTTTCTATCTGGACTCTCTCATAGGTCATGACCCCTGCTTGTATGGCCACACAATGCAATGCCAACCTTTGCCAGAATGATAATATGTCCTTGTGGCAATTCCATCAAAAGAATTGTTGTTGTTCCAGCTTCAGCAAACCAGTGCCCAGTTCAGAGTCCCAAACGCCTGAATTCTCTGAACCCGGGTCACTCTGCTGAATCATGGGTAAACATATGGTATGAAATACTGTGGCACAGGTCAGAGACAACAGTAGAAAGAATGAAGTAATGAAACAACAGTTTATTAACAGAAAAGGTTGGTATTAATGTAAACTGTGGGGGTGTGAGAGGCTGGACAATGTTCTTGATTGTTCCTCATAGTTCACATCAAATTTGATCCTCCAGTTGTCAAGGAAGCGCACATAATCCAAGTTGTTACCTGTGCAGTCACCTTCATTTCCTGGATGTTGAACTCTAACAGCAAAATGCTCCTGTAATAAATGTACTAAAAAAATGGAAACTGTGGTCTTGTTCACAAGCATCTGCATGCCAGCAAGTATCTGTGTGAGGATGGGACGGGAGGATAAAGTAATGTTTTCTTACACAGAGAGAGAAAGAGAGAGAGAGAAGTGGATATTAACACCATACTGATGACATTGCTCCAATAGATGACATCACCCATTGACTTCATGTAGGTATTAAACAATTAGAACTAACCAGAGATTGGAGGCAAACCACTGCAACCCTATACCATCCACTCTCAATCTCCTTAGTTTATCCAGAGAGATAAAATGATTGATTGATATTGAACATTGCTAAGATATAAAGGAGAATAAGGATTGTTGCACCATCCCATCCCAGCTCCTACAGAGGTCATCAATAAGTGTGGTTGTCATCTCAGTGCTATGGTCTGGCTTGAAGCACAACTAAAAAAATGCACTGTGAAGGATTCGTGAAGCTGCAGCCTAACCATCTTTTAACCATCTTCCTAAAAAGGAGAGATGGACACTAGACAAGTTGTCCAGGACTTTGAATCTAGCAATAGCCTCTTGAGAGAAGATGCACCACAGCTTCCTTTAAGAAATGTGAAACCACCCCATCCCTCACAGAGAAAGTCCATAGGCTTCAACCATATGTTAGTCTTTAGGAAGCCTTCATTAAGGAGAGACATGGATCTAACAGGTGGCAAGGTTAACAGTCCAAGTACTCTTTCTATTTATTAAGGATTTCCAGGATCAAACTCTTTCCAGGTAACTGATCAACACTGTTCCTCAGTGATCTCAGTCCAACTATGAACCTAAAGTCCAAACCATCCCTTATGTAAAGCAGCCCTGTCGTTGTTCTCCCCGTAAAGAAATCGCTGCCTTAAAGGGGGCTGTTTCTTGTCTATGTCGATGCAGTTAGATTGCAAATAAAGTGCAAATAGATGTTTTTCTGCTCTTATCATTATGATGCAGCCTCTAATGTGGACTTTTATTCATACTCAGTTGGTTTCAATCATTGTCTTTCTTGACTGATATTTCTCTTGGTGATGGAGTTGAGCTGCTTAAGTGGAGAGGCTGGTATAGCAGCAACACACTCAAGTTCTGCTTAGAGCTCAGCTTCATCCAAGGATTTCTCATATCTAATCATCTGTAGCACAAAGGCCCTGAAAACCATTAGGACTTTATTAAATTATAAGCTTACACCCTTATTATGGGGTCATGATTGATGCCAGACTCAAAATCTAGGTGGACATATCTCTGGTGGGAGAGGCCAGTCTCTGGACCCACCCAGATCCCAGTTACCCGTGCCAAGTGAGATGCCTTACCAAATAACACAGTCACTGACAATTTAGTGCCCAAGTATAATAGATAGAGATTAGGGGATACCTTCCTCTTCTATGGCCTGCTCTCAGATTACCACTGTAGACTCTCAGAAAAAGCATGTAGAAAGAGCATATCAGAATAACAGATTAACAGAGTTGGAAGGGATCTTGGAAGTCTTCTAATCCAACTCCCTGCTCAAGCAGAAACCCTACAGCATTTCAGACAAGGGTTGCCTATCTCTTTTTGAAAACCTCCAGTGTTGTTGAACCCACAACTTCTGAAGGCAATTTGTTCCACTGATTAATCGTTCTAACTGAAAAGATATTTCTCCTTAGTTCTAGGTTGGTTCTCTCTGTAATTAGTTTCCATCTATTGCTTCTTGTCCTGCCTTCAGGTACTTTGGAGAATCGATTGACCCCCTCTTCTTTGTGGCAGCCCCTTAGAAAATGCTATTATGTCACCTCTAATCCTTCTCTTCATTAAACTATACATATCCAATTCCTGCAACTGTTCTTCATATAATTACTTTTAGCTAATTGTATTTAAGTGTATATGCCTTTGATATGTGTTGGATAACCAGGCATTATGTGAATCCAAACATTCTAATTGATTTATGTGGCTGTTAATGGCATCTATTTAAAAATAATTTATTTTCTTTTTTATTGCAATTAAAAGGACATTCTGGATCAGTAAAACTTTTATACTTTGTACTTTAGGTGAATACATCCTGTACTTTAATATTTTTTTTCTTTCTGTGCTTGGATGAAATAGTAGTTAATTAGCATTCTATGCTCTGAAGAAGGAGGTGGTGGTGTTAATATGTGACAGAGGGTAGAAATTAACAGTGATCAACACCAAAACTGGAAGTGGAATTGGAAGCTAATGCCAGCTGTATGCACAGAAGCTTTAAAGGTGATGTAAAGGTACAGCCAATTTTTCCCCCTTGAAATGTAAAATAAATTTGCCTATTAATTAGCAATTAATGGGCAAACTATATGTCAAGCAGATTTTTTCTTACAGTGTTTTACTACCACCTCTGAGCACTTGCTGCCTAAGATAACTGCTTATATTAGCCTCATGGTAAACTTGTTTTTGAGGGAGACTTTCAGGGAGCAGCAACAATAACAACAACATTGTCTTTTGTATAAAAAAAACCACCTGAATGAAAACATTTCTGACAAAACAATAAAAATACGAAAGGCTATACTTGACCAGACCAAAGTCTTATCAAGTCTCGCATCCTCCTTCACACAATGGCATCACGTGCTTTGTGGATATTTTTCTTATTCTTATTTGCCAACAAACAGCATTTATAAATATGTTGCCTCTGATATTAGAAGTAATTTATTTGCTGGCAAGTAATACCCCAGTACTGCAGGATTGGGATTACTAGTGCTTAATGAAATAAAATTAGAAAGAAATATAACTTTAAAATGAGAAAGAAGGAAATATTACTTTGAAATGAGAATGCTAAGATCATTCTCAATGACCATGCTAGTGTGTTGTGCTCTTACAGTATCAAGAATCAGAGGCAGAAGATTAGAATGGCTTGTTTACAAATGCATGAAGATTTTTCCTCCCCTAAGGAACATGGTTGGCTTTTGTGTCACTTTCCTTTGTACATCACTCATGTTAACTCTAGTATTTAAAGAGTCCCTGCTCACCAATCAGTGCAGCAACTGAAATATGCAGCTGCACTCCAAAATAGCTTCAAGCTTTAGGCAATGTTGAATTTCTGGAATTTCTAAATCATATTGGAAAAAGGATGTTGTTATTTTAATTTGCTACAAGTTGTCAGCTCAAAAGAACGATACCCTTTGCAACAGAGACATGTGTGAAAAAACAGTACCTTGAAATATATAAGACCTACGTTGCTTGAGGCTTCAAAATATAAGGGAGAAATTTTTAATTCAAAGTGAGAGAAAAAAACGATGGCTTGGTTTGTGCCAAAGACTGCATGAAGCCAAGCCGTGGATCACAGCACTTGCCAGCCATTGGCTAAGCTGATGCCTATTTTTTTCACAGAGTGACCATCAAGATTCCAGGAAATCTGTGGACAGGAAAGATACATAATTGTTTCCTTCTTTAAGAAGGGCAGCATGACACACTAAAGCTCAGGCTATGAACTCATCTCTAATTTTATTACACTGTGTGTTTTGTGCTGCAAGTTTCAGTAAAAAAAAAAAAGAGTGCAAAAGAAACTTTCTCTGCCCAGAAGCTGATCTACAAATGTGCCACCACTTCACAATAACAGCCTCATACATTCAACATATTGCTATGCCTCAGTGTATTTTAAAGAAGTTGTCTTATTTACATTGCATCAAATATAGAACAATCTTATTCAAGAAGCATAATCTTTTCTCTAAATATTCAGAATATAATAAAACTATCCCATATAATAAAAACAAAATACAAATACTGAGTGCCCAAATTAGAGTTTGCAGAAACTAGGAGGCACGGTAGAGCAGGAACAAGACAGACTACAGAAGAACAAAGAATGAATATCTCTAATGAAACAAACTCATTAGCACAAGCAGGAGATTTCTTTTTCAGTAAAAAGATTGGAGAGGAAAGCAAAACTAGATTGAGCCAAAATAACTTGGATTCTTCCTCCCAATACATAAATATGATAATTAGAAGTGTAATTTGAGGCAGGGCAGAAAAGGAGGGACTGTCTTCTCATTTAAAAAAAAAAGAGAGCATGTGATCTCCTATAACCTCTTTTTACATCTGCTAGATTCTTGTTTCTATTGCATCTTTTTTTTTTTACAACAAATTATTCTCATTTAGATTTGTAAATGCAACAGTTATACTTGCTCTTTTATAGCAGTACGGGATATAGTTTCACATACAATACTAAACACTTGACACTTCAATCTTCTTTTTTGTAGCTGTGTAAATGAATCAATCCAATTTCTGAATCTCCATGTAATCTTGGGGTGTTTTCAGACACAATTCCTATGGGTCCCCCCCCCCCCCACACACACACTGGTCTTTCATAACTAGAAAGAACAAATAATGGAAAAAAACAGTTACCAAATAAATATGACAACATCTGAATTTCTCCACATAAAGTTCTGTGAATGAGCCAGAATTTTCACATTAGTTTTGTCTGAAAATATTCTTTGGGGTGACTCACAATCTCTTTCAAAGGTTTGCAAAACCTGTTTTTTTTTGTAAAGTAATGCAACAGCTTATGCAAGTAGAAGGACCTTGTAACTATTAATAATGCAAACAAGTATAACACTTCAGACATTATTATAGTGCCTTTAGCTGTTTCCTAGCTTTCATTTTAGTTGAGTCAGGATTTAAAGTACTGTGATTCTATAAGAAAATATCCTACTTTTTATCTGGGTTGTCCATCAAGAATGAATAGAATTTCAACTCCTCTAGCACTGTGTTCAAACAAAGTAATGAAACAAGGATAATTGCACAGAGCACTAATTTGTTCCTTTCTGATTGCCTTTCCTAATCTTCTTATTAGCTAAAGCAATACACAAGACTTTTTATTCTACCAGCAGTTCACATAGGTTGAGGTCACGGATGGAAAAACTGCTCACTGCTGTACTATAGCATTTGGCACAAAAAGAAGAAAAGCATTGCAAAAATATGACGAAACTTTGCCCCATTCCTATCCTGACTTTTAATGATGGAAAAGAATTGCAGGCAACCTGGCCACACTTGGTCTATAAGACATACCTTGTGGGTTCGCATTATAACAGAGATGGATGAATGCAAACTCCAACTATGTTAGACAATAACAGAGTTTAAGTAAATTATTGAAACTTCAAAAAGGAAATGTATAACAGCTACATGTTTTACTTTCTTCATTGAAAAAAAAAGGCTGAAGAATTGTGTCTCTGAAATACATAACCTTTTATCACATCATTGCAACAATACCTGATTGCAACCACCTCAAATTATAGGAGCTTGCTGAAAATCAATACACTCCCAGGTTTGTTAATGTTAATTGAAATGTTGCAAAATCCTCTTTGTGAATGGAAATCAGCATAAACGGAGACTTTTCTGATAGAAATCAGTCCTGACAGCATTGTGATTCATCTTTGTATTTTCATTCTCTGCAAAAGAGCAAATTTCTATATAGTTCTATTACCGTGGGACAAAACTGACAATATCCAAGATCTGACTGAAGAATTGGTTTTTCAGAGGCACTATGGGAAATTAAGTCATGGAACAGATGGCTAGAATGCTGTTGGAGAAAGACAAAGAACAAGTCCAATAGAGCATAGATAAGAGCCTGTATTAAGGTCTACCTGGCAATAAGGGCTGCGAAACATGCTTATTTCTTCACCTCTGTTGCAACCACAGTTGGCGCCATGTAATCCTGCTTCAGATCACTTGGTTGTTCCTGGGCAATAAGGGGGCAGAGATTATAATGGTATATAATATATATATATATAATATACAGGAGACAGGAGGAAGAGCAGCAGATTAGACAATAGTTAGATAAGGGGCAGCTGAATCCACAATGAAATGGTGACATGGCCAGCTTCTCAGAAGACACCCTGTCTAGTTTCTTGGATTGTAAAGAGCAAGGGGAGAGAGTACTGTGAGACTTGCAAGATTATGTTAAACAATAAACTTACAATAAAATTAGACCCAATACTCCTGGGGGTGCTTCCTCTTTAGACTACCTTGCAAAGCAGACAAAGGGTCCCTAGCAGGTTTGATGTGAGGATTATGATCAGCATCTGATGGTTGCTCAGATCTACTTGGAGTTGGATTCCATCTGAGATGGTCCCATGGAGATAACTATGGCTCTGTCTTGTCTAATGATCTGGGCTGAGCTCAATTTAATTACTCCCAAGAAAATGGAGAGTATCCTTGAGATGCTGCATCATGCTTCTGGATCACCTCTAGCAGGCTCAGAATGAAGGCAGTGAATCCATTCCAGCCTTCTTAATCATAATATTCAATTCAAGCTCAGGGGCTCGGGACTGGGAGGCACAGTTCTTCAGTGATTTTCCTCCTTTTCCAAGGTTGTTTGCAGTCACAACCTTGGAGGGAGAGGTCGAGCCTTGGCTTTGTTATGTAGGGTACCACCCCTACTCCTATTTAACATCTACAAAATAAAAACAGAGATTATCTGATGGAACTGGGTATGCTGATGGCACACAGTTATATACTTCTGCCCTGAGTTGACAAAGTGCTTTCCTAGTACCCAGAAGCTATGTGAGTGTAGATGGGGAGGAGCTGTCTTCTATTCAACCCTGACAAGTGACTGTGAATTTTTAGGACAACCCATACCGGTGATTTTCCATTGTTAACTTTAAATGGGGTTAAACTTCTTCAGGCAGACCTGTTGTATAATCTGGAGGTTCTCCTGTATTCATGGATACCATTCAATGGTCAGGGGGCAGACAGAGCCAGAAATTTGCTAAAATATATCTTGTACACTTGTGTTAATCAAGACTCAGAGGTCACTAATGCCTAAATTATGTCCTGACTACGTTGAGGTAAGATGGGTTGCCTATAAATTTTATAAATAAATAAATTATAGTACACCCTATATGGGTTGTCCTTGAAAAGCATTTGGAACCTTCAGCTGGTCTAGAATTTGATAGCACATGAAGTATTGTGCATACCCTACTACATCTACCTAACACCACTGCTATGTGAGCTGCAGTGGCTCCTGGTAGGCCATACAATTAAAAGTGATAATTATTCACCTTTAAAGCTATGCATTATATGGGGCCAGATTAGTTACAGATAGTCCTCTACTCACAACATCATTTAGTGATTGTTCAAAGTTACAACATCACTGAAAAAAAGTGACCTATGACTGTTTTTCACACTTACAACTGTTGTAGCATCCCCACGGTCATGTGATTTACATTCAGATGCTTGACAACTGACTCACATTTGTGACAATTGCAGTGTTCAGGAGTAATGTAACCGCATTTTGTAACCATCTGACAAGCAAAGTCAATGGAGAAACGAGATTCACTTAACCATGTTATTAATTTAGCAACTGCAGTGATTCACTTAACAAATGTGGCAAGAAAAATTATAAAATGGGGCATAACTCACTTCACAAATTTCTCACAACAACATCAATTTTGGGCTCAATTGTGGACATAAGTTGAGGACTACCTGTATTTTTCTGCCCATCCCATATGACGGAGAGCCCAGATCCTCTAGGTGGGAGAATGTCAAGGTGAACCCTAAAAAGTAGGCCTTCTCTATAATGGCATCTGTCCTAGGAAACAGCCTCTCCACAGAAATACAGGCAATATCAACCTTACTGGCCTTTTCAAAGGCTGTAAAAACCTGGTACTTCCTCTAGGCATTGGGACCAGGCAGTTAGTTTGGGAGCTCCAATACAGAGGTATGGTACAGTTTTTTGTATTTTTAATGGGAGAGTCTCAGCCGTTCTCCGTGTGTGAGTTTGCATTTTATTATTAGTGACTTTTATATGGTATGTTCACTACCCAGCTATTTGTCCGGTAGATGTCTGGCTTTACAAATTTGTTTAATAAATAAATAAATAAATAATAAACAACTGTGATGTAATTCATTTTACCAAATGTATTGATGTGAAATATATTTGTTTCCCTCCATTTTAGTGAAATGCATTCATTGTTGTTTGTTTGAACATCACAAGCAAATTAAGAAGAAACATAATTTTGTCTGTTGAAGAGAGCAAATGGAAGCTGCTTTCTCAGTTTTGAGCAGAAAGGAAACCGGAGAGCGCCACCTGCCGGATAGAACTCATAATGGACAAACAAATATTTCCACACTTCCCCAAATCAATATACAGAATAAAATAATTTGCTATTTTGCACAGTAATGGTTTTATTGCTCACCTTTTACTTAAAGTTATCATGTGATAATTTCCAACCTACTACTTTGTAGTGTTTCCCACCAATTGTTGTAGCAATTAATTTTATAAAGTTTTCATTTCTTTCCTCATTATTAGACATACATCTATGCTCCCCAAATCATATCACTTTTGAATAGTTTACAGGATGACATACAGGTAGTCCTTAACTTAGGATCACAATTTGGATCAGCATTTCTGTTGCTGAGCAAAGCAGTTGTTAAATGAGTCACGCCTAAAAGTTATGACTTTTGCCATGGTTCTTAAGAGAATCACTGCAGTTGTTAATAATCATCTGATTGATAAATTAATCTGGTTTCCTCCATTGACTTTGCTTGTCAGAAGATGGCTGGAAAAATTGCTAACTGCAATCACATGACCCTTGAACTCTGCAACCATTGTAAATCCAAGCTAGTTGCCAAGCGCCCGAAATTTGATAACACGAGTCATGTTACATGACCATATGGATGCTGCGATCATCACAACTATGTGGACCTGTTGTAAATCCCTTTTTTCGGTGCTGTTGAAACTTTGAACAGTTGCTCAATGAAGGGTTGTAAATTAAGGACTGCCTGTACAATATGTTATATACTAAAATAAATAATTAATCAAAATCAATCAATAATCAACATATTGAACATGTCAATATATTGCCATATTATTAACTTTGTGATACTATAACTATCTGTGAGAGAGTTGTGGCTCAATGGTTAGAATGCAGTACTCCAGGCTATTTCGGCTGATTGCCGTTTGCCTGCAATTTGGCAGTTCGAATCTCACCAGCAGTGGTGGAATCTAATTTTTTTTACTACCGGTTCTGTGGGTCTGACTTGGTGGATGTAGCTTGGTGGTCATGTGACTTGGTGGGCGTGGCCAACTTTATTGGTCTCACCCTTAGGAAATTTCTCCCTAGTCCAACTCACAATAAAATAGCACAATAAAATAGCACTTGTTCCAATATTTA
>JANHFL010004221.1:0-12570 GCA_032468155.1 Oxyrhabdium leporinum
TCTCTCTCTCTCTCTCTCTCTCTCTCTCTCTCTCTCTCCCTCCCTCCCTCCCTCCCGCCTCTCTCTCACACACACAGAGACAGCTACGCTCTCTAAATACAGGAATGCCAGCTCTTTGCTTATGAAATAATCTGGGAAAGAAACAGGCTTTTATCTTTGCTTGATTTTAAATGAGTGAATCAAACACACACAAAAACAGACTTTCAAGAAAGAAGCTAAGGGCTGGATAAAATGATTTCTCTATTGTACAAACATTCCTCTAGCTTAGACAAGTCAGGCACATGCCACAGCTCCAAACAATCCCTATGCCAATATGCATCCGTTCCACAGAGAAATACTGATGTTTATAGCTTTAAAACGTTTAGTTGCATACTGGAAAATTAGTTTGGAACTTTTGAAAAATTGGAACATTTGTACAAATATTGCAAAACAAGCTTTAATCATATTTCTAAACACAGCCTTCACATTTATTAAGTTAAAAGCTAAAGTTCTTTTTTTTAAAAAATTTCTGTGATGTTTTGAAAGAATTCTATTTAATCTGGGTACTATACTTATCCATATACTGAATCATGATGCATGTGTTTTAAATTATTGCCTTCTCCATATTTTTGTACAGAAAGAAAACAAGTAACATTTATATACTTTCCTATTCTTATGAAATTATAAATATATCTATCATTTAACATTTATCATTTAATACATATACAGGTAGTCCTCGACTTACTACAATTGTGACCAGAATTTTCATTGCTAAGCAAAAAAGTTAAGCAAGGCTGTTGCTAAGGGAGTCAAGGGAGTCAAAAAAATGTTATAATTTTTTTGCCATAGTTGTTAAGCGAATCACTACCACTGTTAAGTGAATTCCATGGTTGTTAAACAAGTCTGGCTTCTGCCCAGTGATTTTGATCATTGAAAGCCAGCTGGGAAGCTCACAAATAGTGATCACGTGACCCTGAAATGCTGCAACTTTTGTAAATTCATGTCAGTTGCCAAGTACCTGAATTTTGATCATGTGACTGTCAGGTGCTGTGACGGTTATAACCACAAGGACTGGTCATTATTGTTTCAGCACCTCCATAACAGGACAGCGGAATGGCTGTAAATCGAAGACTATCTGAATAGCATATACATGAAAGAAAGTTAAAAGGAAATGTTGAAATAATCCACATTCAGATGTCATAGATTTGAAATATACAAGCCAGTTTTCCCTACAGTGAATCTTTTTGCATGCTAGAACTGCAATTTGTACATTCCTAAAAGGAGCCTGTTTGGTATAGTGATTAAGGGAATTAGGGTGTGAGTTCTAATCCGATGAGGCTGCTGGGCAAACTTTGACCAGTCACTTTCTCTCAGCTCTAGGAAATTGGCAATGGCAAAAATTAACATAACGTGAATGTGCAACCTATTGATGATTTAAAATATCTGCTGAAGTTTTTCTCTCCTTGCTTGATAAATGTCAGATAGTTACACATAGGAATCCAACAGCAAATCCGTTCTAAGTATAGAAGCAGTACTTCTCATTTGTAAATTGCTTATGAGGTGTGCATGCAAAAATGACAACGTAAGAAACAGACTTACTTTATCATATAAAAGCATAAAAGGCATGATCATTTCCCTTAGCTACAGCTAATGTAAAATGCATTCAGAACTTAACTGCTAAAGTTCCAAACCATTGAGTACAATGTTATGTTAACACAGTTTGACAAGAGATATTGGCTTCTGCATGAATCTATCTTCTTTCATTAAATACCTACATATAAATGGACCATTCTAAAGCTCATACATACTCTATAATGAAACCTACCATTAATGTATTCCTTCTCACATACAGGAACAAGGGTACAGGCAGTCCTCTGTTTAAGAATGAGTTCTATTTCCTAACTCTGTCTTTAACCCAAATTTGTATTTAAGTCTCAATAAGGTTACTGGACCTCTACTTCTGTATATCAAAGATGAGAAACAACAAAAACAAACCTGTTATAACTTTAAGTTTTATACCTCAAAACTGAGGAATAAATGTGCAGCAAGGAGAGCCCAATTCAAGGAAAACATATTAGAATTCAATCTCTCCTCGTCCTGAAGGGTTAGGGTTTCCTGAAGGGAAAGTGATCTGACTAAAAAGGCCAACAAACTTCTTCCTCAAGCCGACAAACTGAAGCCACACAATGCTTTCATGAACTGCTGAAAATAGGCTACCAATGTATTAAAAATATACGCACTATGTTGTGACACTCATGAAAGTATTGCAGTTTCAGTGATTTGTTAACTTGAGGAAAGAGTACTGTAAGGTTAGCAGTCTGTCATTTTGTAACAGGTAGCCCCATTCATATCTAGGGGTTGCCTTTAAGTTGGATATTCTTAACCTGTGGATTGCCTGTACTGATGGATGTAGGCCAACAATGCAACAGAAAGCATGTTCTCCTTTTCCTTCAATCAATTAACTGGAACAGATGTTGGTTAATGGTTAATTAAGTTGCTAGCTGCTTCTATCATTTCAGCTAGTATTCTGATACTATTCTGGTCTCATTACAGATTTCTCTTGAGCCAACGGTGAAGACAATTTTCTGGAATACTTAACACATGTAAATGACTTGCTTTATAGCAGTCCATTGTTTTTCTTTTATTTAAAGCAATTCTGTTATTCTGTTCTGTTATTACTGTTTTAATGTCACCTATCTTCCAGAAATCTCAGGCATCCCCAAGCAATCTACTAACCTGAAATGGACAACTGCTGAACATCAACTATAGAGTAGCACTAGGTGTAAGTGTGAACTTTTTCTGAGATACTTTAAACATCTTATTATGAGCTATGGTGGCGCAGAGGTTACAATGCAGTATTGCAGACTAACTCTGCCCCTAGTCAGGAGTTAGCTGATTGGCTCAAATTTGACTCAGCCTTTCATCCTTCCGAGTTCAGTAAAATGAGGTCCCAGATTATTGCAGGAAATATGCTGACATTTGTAAACTGCTCAGGGAATGCTGTAAAGCACTATGGAGCGGTATATAAGTCTAAGTATTATTGGTATCTTGCTGATTTTCTGTAGTTGGATCATGAAAACTACTCATGAGGAGAAAGCCAACTTCAAAATAAAGAGCATGGGCTCAAGTCTCTGACAAACTGCATCTTGGTGGGATGCAAAATCTATATATGAAAGCCCTTCTGATTAAATGAAGACTAGGATGCATCAAGGAACATTTTAACTTTTCTCTGCATTTTCAAGAATTGCTGACAAGATGTTTTTGTTTCTGTGTATCAATTTTCTGTAATACCACAGAGACTGTGTTGCAATAATTATAATGGTTCTCTTTCCATTCACAATTTTAAAAAATAAAAGAATATTTTGCACGAAGGATTATCTGAAAACATGAACGGCAGTCTGTGGGCTCAAATCTTTATCCTTTTGCTATCTCTTCATTCAAAAATATCTGTTTAGAAAAAAAAACATGTTTAAAATAAACACAATCCTATGTCCTAGTTATCCATCTTGTCCAAGACAACATCTGTAAAATAGTATGCAGACAGTGCATTTTTCTTTTTGCAAAATCTGTGATAAGAGAGCATAATGCACTGAAAATGCTGAGCCCCCACAAAGAATTTGAACAAACTGTTCTCCAGACATTTTTGATGTTCTTCTCCACTTCCACAAGCCTTTTGGGTTTTACTACAGGCCTTGTGCTGTATGCTATAGAAATTGCTAACTGACATAATGCGCAATTTGCTAATTTGACATAGTGCGCAATTTGGAAACAAACTAAACTGGTATTTCCTATAGAATTAGGCTTGCTCATACACAAAATTTAAGAGGATTATAGAAAAAAGAAGAAGCCCTTTTTGGAAAGGAACTGTTTTATATTTTAACAAGAATACTGAGAGTTTCTGAACTGTCTAATCTAGGTAAGGTGAAAGAGGAAAAGAAATAAAAAATGTAAACCTTATTTTTTTATATACCTACAAGAACTGTAGACATTATAGAGGGAGAACTGTGTTAGTCTATGAATAGAAAAAATCAGAAGGAATCTGGTAGAACCTTTTCCAACAGGCACATTTTATTAAAAAGTGGTAAGATTTCATGAACTGCAGGTTACTTATGAGATGCACGTAGAGAATAAATTAATGTCGGATTTAAATTGCAACAGAAAACACATTCCCTACACACACAAAAATGGTATTTTACACACACTGCAGCTCACTTCAATGCAATTGCTACTTACTTCAGGTAAACTGGGAAATGTTGAATAAATTAATGAAGTTTCAGGGAGAAAAATGTCAAACATTTTAAAGACAATTATGGATCTATTGGTTGGAATGATTTTTTTTCCATATTTCTCTAAGTTGTTTAGAAATCCTCATTTTAGTTATAAACCATTCTTTGTCAACACTCCAGAGTTTCAGAATTTATGTACAGCAGTTACAAAATAAATCAGTGCACATCACAGAAGGGGTTTAGCATCACACAGTTTTAGAAAATAATAGTTTCCCAAGACAATTTTGCATATGAAAGTTGCTCATTTAATTTCAAAGGGATGAAAAAACATCATATAGCACTTTAATTGCTAAAAAATGCTGTTTCAGCTAACAAAGTTATAATTTATTCTCCATCAGCAGAGCAAGCATGTGCTCTGCATGAAAGAACCCTATATTAAGTTCCTTTTAGCCAAATGTTTTTGCTCTCCATGCAGATTTGATGTGAGAGAAAGACTAACTCTACATTTTGCACATGAAATAAAATCCAACTGAACCTTTAAACCAAAAGTTGATAAGCTTAAATTCTTTAGGATTTCCCATAGTCTCCAGAAACCTCTGTATAATACATTTCAGTTATTCAATGTGCATCATGCATTATCTAGAAAATCCTACTGCACCAGTATTGGGCAGTCTTGTAACTTTAATAACATGATATGCCATGGTCACCAAAATCTGAGCATACAAGCAATTATTATGCTATTCTGTATCAATTCCATATCTTAAACATGGTTCTGAGAATATTTATTGAAGAAATCTACCTTATCTGGTCAACATTTATACATACTTTATTTACAGCAGTCAGTCAAAATGATTTGGTTAATTTTGGTTTAATGTATTACATGAATCCTGACATTGTGATGTTTAACTATAGTATCTGTCTGTCTATGATTTTAAGTCAGTTTTGATTCCTGGCAATTGCCTAGATAGAATTTTGGAACTCTTTAGCACTGCCTCTTTTCTAATGCTGAGAATGGCTTTGTGCCTAAAGCAAGACTACAGCTCCTAGTTTTCAGGTTCCTATCCTGATGCCTTTAATCACAACACTAAAGTGGCCTTCAGCTATAGTTTATGGTTTAGTGCAATTTATTCAAACCATGATTAAAGAAATAATGGCTTAGTGCAACAGTCAACTGGCACATATATAGCTATGGCTCTCCATCACAATAATGCCCTGGGATCTTACATAAGACCCACAACCATTTTCAAAAAATTGAAAATAATGCAGCTTCAATCCAATGCTTTGAGATAGTGCTTACCTTTAGAGAATAAGATAATAATAAATTGTGATGAAGAAAATAAGTCCAGCTGGGAGCTCAAAACAGCAACCTTATTAGAAATTAAGCAACTGCCTTATAGTTAATTTCAGTTATTCTAGCACTGGGCAACAGGTATGTACTTGCCCAAACTGGCCATTTTGTGATTGTGCCCATAATTCACTTTCAAAAATCCAAAAGTGCTCACTGATGAAAACATTTGCTTAACTGTGCTCAGAAGCACTGCACATAACGGAAAGCTACTTCTAAGCACTGGATATTATGTCATGATCAAAACATGGTAAGGCAAAACAAGGTTCCAGTAAATGAGAAAAGGGTAGAAACTGAACAACCTACTTCAGAATTGGAAGCACATTCCACTATGACAAAGTCACATTTTCATTCAGGCCAGTACATTTACAGGCACCACTGAAAACATTCTGTCAAGACCTGAATGTGGGGATAGTCACTCAATTAGATAGCTATTGAAAGGGAGAAAAAAAACGGCTATTAGGGTTGATGGCTATTTGCTACCTCCAAAATACGATGCCATGCCTAAAATATTTGCTGACAGAGAGCAACCGTGAAGGAAGGCTGTCAACCTTCTGCCCATGTTTATAGTCATCCTAAACGCACCAGCTGGTCACTGCATGACCGTGAGTGCTGGACAGGATGGTTGTTTATGTGTTTCAGCAGGATTTTTCTTAAGGCTTTTGTAACAACTACAGTATACAAAGCAATGCTGTTCCCACCCATTGTTTAGATGTGTGCTCGTGAACCTCTTCATAGGTGGCCAAAGGGAGGAAAGAACACTCCAATTACATTAAACAGTAGGTGGTCACATTTTTCTCTTAGACACTTAATTGATCCTCCTTTCCTCCTTGCAAATAATCCTAGGCAAGTTTGAAAACTAAAAATTGGATGGCTCATTGAAATGAATTTTGAATAATGTACCCCATAGAGCAAAACGCTTCAGGGTGCCAAACTAAGACTGTTATGGAGCACCACGAGAAGCCTGCAGTAAGAGAAGCTGTTAAAGCTTAAGTCCTTTGTTTGGAATATTACCTGTCAGTCAGAACTGAACAATGTTATAATATCTGCAGAAGATTAGTCTTTCAATATTTTTGGCCTAAAATGGAATAGTCTGATCATGTATTCTTCAAGTTTTGACTGGAAAGTCTTTGCAAGATTATTGACAAAAAACACAAACACTCAGTGGAGCCACATGAAATATTTAAATATTTTTCAGGTAATTGAGAATTCAGCTCTTCCATTACTGACTTAAAACAGCTCATTTAGTGACCATTCAAAGTTACAAAAACACTGAAAAGTTTTTATGATTACAACTGCTGCAGCATTACCCCATGGTTGTGTGATCAAAATTCAGATGCTTCGCAATTGATTCATATTTATGATGATTGCAGTGTCCTGGGGTCATGTGATCCCCTTTTACAACCTTCTAACAAGCAAAATCATTGGGGAAACCAGATTCACTTAACAACAGTTTGACTAATTTAACAACTAAAGTGGATTATTTAACAATTGTAGCAAGAAAGTGGCAAAATGGAGCAAACTCACTTAACAAATGTTTCACTTAGCAACAAAAATTTTGGGCTCAATTTTGGTCGTAAGCCAAGGATTACCTATATTTTATGATGGCTTGGTTCTGCCCTTCTTTCAATGAAAGGAAACAGAGTCCCAGAGTTGAGTAATGGATTTTAGGAGGAATGTTGAGGATCTTATCAGTAGGACTGGATAAAATTCACTGTTTATGTCAACCACATACACTGTATATGAAATAAAATTGAATGGTGGGTAACTTCAAAAGAAGTCCCCAGGATTTGTAACATTTAAACCAGTCAGGCAGTGGTAAGTGAATACATTAAGCTAGAAATCTAGCCACCTAAAGAGAATAAGGAGAGTTTTTCCTATCTGTATTTATTTTTTCAGCTTTTTCATATTTCCAAACAGCAGTTGGTCCAAAATACATTTACAGTTTCTAAGTGTCACTGCTTACAGTTTTAGTTGTTTCAATCCCATTCCTATTTCTACTAGAAGGACAATTTCACAATAAAACCCTACTATAAACTCTCTTCAATTCCTTAGTATAAAAATTAGGGTGTCTTATGCTTTGAAGCTCCACTTAACCATAAGAACTGTGTCAAAAACACAAAATGTTGCTTTGCCTCAGCTGAATAAGGATTTTCTCCCCCCATTTGACCTATTTTCATGCCTTTTCATAATTTGCATCTAGGTTGGTACCAAACAGTAAAAGAAACAGCTGACAGCTAATCACAAATAAGAAACTGATACAAGAAGCGGACAGAATATTTAGGAAATGAGGACAAAGCCATTTCATAAATGGAAAAGTAAAGAATCAATGAGAGGATAGGAAATCCAGAAAGATGTTCATGGATCCTGAGTTAAATTAAAAAAAAATCCAGTTTGGGAACATCAGTAAATTGTTTGAATGAAAAAGAAAGTGCAGGTATGTCCCTAAGTCGAGTTGTGAAATGGCCTGTGACATAACCTTGAGGACAGGAGGAAGAGTCACAATCTAGATAACAGATAGGCAAAAGGAATCTCAGCCTACAGAAAGAATGGACTGGGGAAAACATCTCAGAAAAGGTCCTCCCTGGCCTCTTGGGCATAAAAGAAGGGAGGAGACACATGCTTTCAGACCAGCAAGGTTCTGTTACTATAACCTTATGATAAAGGCAGGTGATGTCACAGCTTCCTTAGTCCTATCAGCTGCTATCCCCCCCCCCCTTACTTGACCTTTATCCTATGTGATGATTCACCATCTTTTCTTCTCCATAATATTCTCAGGATTTCTGTATATTTGAGTGCTACCTTCTTTTACGACTGTTGTAATTTTTTTTTGAAGAAACAGTGCATTTACAGTGCACTATTTATAGTCTCTGCTCTGTGCTCCAATAAGCTCCTGTGCTGTGATAGGAATTCCCCCTCTTTTCCAATCGTAACTTGTTGCTCTCCTTGGCTATTTATTTTGGACTCCAGGGCTGCTTGACTCCTTCTAAAGAATGAGACCCATTGAAGGTTGGGCTCAAAATTCCATTTTTTTTTAGTTTGCATGTCAAACTTTTTTTTTAGCAAGGGAAATCTTCTTCCTAGGATTTCTCTTCTTCTAAGTGGGAGTAATAATGATGAAATTCAGATTATAAAATATCATTACAAGAGGGACAGAAGCTCATAGCTGTCTATGGCAGCTTTGTTAATTTCACCTGGTTTTTAAAAAGATCCATCAAATTTTTCATAATTTTTTGTTTTGTTATGTTTTGTTATGAAGTTTCACTTGTCAAATGCTAAAAAAACAAAAAGAAAGAAGACAATTTGAAATTTCTTCAAAAGATGTCAGGCAGCCAAATATTCTTGAAATTTTGTTGTTAAAGTATATAACAACATAATCCTAAAAGCAAAATAGAAATTCTCCCCACCTTATATCATAGAAAATCAAGGCAGGATAATTCTGAGTTTTCCTTCTTACACTCTCTCCTCACATTTTATGTAGCCACCCTTGGATTTCTCCTTCAAGGCTATCTAGGTACTGCTCAACTGGAAGCTGTAGAAATTACTGTAATGCCAAAGATAAAGAAAAACTCAAATCCAGGCTGAAATGCTTTGGAGACAAAGAGCTTAAGGCTGATGTACACAAGAATCGGAATCTATAGCTGCCTTCCATCTAGATAGTGCCATACTAAAAAAATTCCCTTTTCAAACTGCATCACCTTTCTGGCACCTTTCTGATTTGATTCACTACAATTCCCATTACCTTCTGTTTGACTGAAACTGATGGTAGCAATACAATAACTCTGATAAGCACTAGGATGCATTGCATTAGCAAGTTGGAAACAAACAATTTTTAAAGCTGGCTAACAAGCAACACACACATAGCTTTCTTATGACATAAAAATCCAGTTCAATTTAACAATACTTGCTTATTGCCACCATAATACTAGATAAAACAATATGGATTTTCCATGGGGTTATTCAGGAAGTGTTGGATAAGTACTTGCAGTACAGTTCAGTAGAAGAGATCAATTAACTTGCTGAACTGTCTTATGGAAGTTGGGCTGCCAACAAAAGACATCTGGGATGGGAAAAAAGTTTAAGACTTTAAGAATTACAGGAGGGATCTTGAATTGCTCTAGGCGCTGCATTTAATTTATTGCAAATGACACAAAAAAGTTGGTTCCTGAAATTTTCCAAGACATAGTTCTGAAACAGGCATTTTAGAACCATCCAATACAGAAACTATCCTCCACAGTTGGCAAAAGTTTACATAAATTATTATATTTTAGTCCTTATTTTCGTTGAAAGAACATAAAATATATTTTGAAAAATGTTCAGTTCAATGTTCCATTGCTATTGCTATTCTTGGATGACAAGAGAAATATTTTTGAGGAAAAAACAAAAAAAATCCAAAATATCCAAAATCCAAAAAAAATATTTTTGAGGAAAAAACAAAAAAAATTTTGCCTTTTGGAAAAGCATCTTTTTGGACCTTTCAATTCAGTGTGAATGGAATCATACAAACTGATTCCATTCATTGCATGTATGCTTCCAGGAGAGGATATTTAGGAATCCATTTCTAAGGGATATCAAGGGAACAAGAGAAAAAAATTCTTCTATGTGATGGCCCCACACTGTAGAATACCTTGCACCTTGCACTTTCTTATTGACTTTTTGGAAAGCTGTCCAGATAATTCCCTGTAGTTATCCAGTTAATTCCCTGTTTAGTGTCTTGTAGGGAGCTTAGATTGATGTGATTCTTATATTTTTGTTCTTTTTGATCCTATGGTGAGATTGTCCTGCTGATTTTTATTTGCTCCATTTTTCTGATATTTTCTTTCCCACAAGGACTATATGTAGCAGCTTTCTCCAAACAGCCACAACAAACAATATGTAGTCTTATTTTCCTCCAAATGGCTCTAATACAGAGATCCAGCTTCAATCTTCGATTAGGTCTATGGAGTTCATCATATTATTAGCCCATGTCCAAAAATAGTAAGTTATTGATAGTAATGAGAATAGGCAGTATCTATGTTTCTTCTGAATCATTCAACGTCTCCCATACATTACCTTAAAAATCATAATCACAATTTCTAACATCACTTCTTTGAACCCTTACTTTTTTATTCTTTGGAAACTGAAGCAATAGCTTGATCAAGATAGGAAATTCAAGGCTGAGGTAGGACCCATGAATATCCAGGTTTAAACATCACACTTTTTGCCACTACATTAGATTTGTTATTAGTACTGTTCTTCTTTATTAAAACTTGCATATTCCATCAACTGTCTGCTATATCATCTCTTCCTTGCTCTTACACCGATTTCCCCAGTGATCCATCAACAAAATTATCACATCACTTTCTTTTAGAGATCAGGAATACTTGCCAATGGAAGCAAAGGTGCTGCAGATGTTATTTGCCCCAAGACATATGAACATAAGTGGAAATGATACATCAGCTATCTTGGGAGAAGCAGGAGTAAAAAGCAAAAGAAAGGTTTTATTTATGGCTGAACTTAAAACAGAAAGAAAAACAAACAATAGCTCCTAGGTATCTTATGGGAGACAAAACAGTAATAAAGCTAAAGCCATAAGGGGGCAATTGACCGCCAAACTAACCAACAAATTATGAAGAAAGATGATTATGGGAAATAAGTGCCACAAGGCATCTATAATATCCTTTACAGAATTGCCCAATAAGGCTATCCATCTATCAATGATAGCAACCATCCTTTTTAAAAAAGCAATTCTCAGGTCCATATCCAAAATTCACCCATTGCATTGAGCCATAGCTTGCTTAACTAAAGTTTGTAGAACAAACACCTAGATTTTATTACACCAGCATAAATGAACGATTGAGGCAGTTTCAAAAACAAATCCAAGAACTAGGGATAAGGTTTACTGAAAAAAATAAATAAATAGAAAGCTGCTATCACAGATGTTCAGCAACCATGTTGATTCGAAAATAACTATGTTTTTTAAGAAAATCTTTTTCACCTTCTAATATTTCTTTTCTTCTTCATTTCTTTCAGGGATTACCTCTTCATCTCTTTGGAATGAATTCACTTGTTTGCACCTGTGCTTGGTTTTGTAACTGTCAGACTTGCTAAACATTTTTCCTTATTGAAACCTTTTATATAAACCATAATTAAATAAGTTTACATCATAATTATGGTTAAAAACCAGAATAGCTAAATTCAGCTAACTTAAAATGAAGCAAACCACTTTACAGCTAACCGCTAGGTGTGAACACAATATATATTTGATAGCCAGATATATTTCAACCAGGTACTTGCACACTGTAGCTGTGATCCATAATGCTGACTGTGAAGAAGAGTCAATTCTTGCATGTTTATCCTTTTGCCCTACTAAGCCCATATAAAATATGCAATTCTATGCTGACCTTGAAATACTTCAGATTTAAGAAATACTTTCAAGAAACAAATATATAGCCATTATCAACACAATACATACTGGAGGAATATGTTGCTGCAGATCACACTGAATACCAAATAAATAAATGTCCCCACGCGGAAATAATTTTTATTTTGAACGCTTTCACCAAAATGTTAAAACTACAATGATCAATTAAATTAAAAAATCTCCTTGTCAACAATCTCAGCAGGTACTGTCCAAGGACCCAAGAAAAACATAACCAAACAAGTTGACCAACAACTTCCATTCCACCATCAACCTCAGCTTCAAGCTATATACAGAACAAGTTTGATGTTACAGTAAAATTACATAATAAAGGTATAAACATCATGTTATGCAGCACAGCAACAGATTTCCATGCATACATCCATGCTTCCAATTTCCATCCAGAACACATCACCAAATTTAACATCTATTGCAGTGGTCAAATCCAAAATTTTTCACTAACGGGTCTGTGGGCGTGGCTTGGGGGTGTGTGGCTTGGTGATCGTGTGACTGGGTGGGCGTGGCTCACAAAATTACACAAATAAACCCACAAAATTACACAACTCACAAAAATACACAACCCCTACCCCATCAAGGTATGAAATTTAGCAACATAAAAT
>JANHFL010004221.1:12670-29716 GCA_032468155.1 Oxyrhabdium leporinum
GCTAGGCCGTGTGGGGACGCAGCGCTGGGTGGGAAGGGACGGGGAAGCAAGTGGCAGCAACGGCTTACTTACCCATGCAGATAAGCAGCAGCGGCAGGCAAGCTCCGGGGACCATGGGGGGCAGGTAGCTAGGCTGCGTGGGGATGCAGCGCCAGGTGGGAAGTGAAGCAAGCAGCGGCGGCAGGCAAGCTCTGGGGACCATGGGGGGGCAGCTAGACAAGCCGTGCAGGAACGCAGCGCCAGGTGGGAAGGGACAGGGAGGCAAGTGGCAGCAGCGGCTTACTTACCCAGGCAGACAGGCAGGCGGATCAGGAGCAGTTGGGCGTCAGGCACATCCTCGTGGGAAGGCAGGCAGAGACACTGGGACAGGATGAGCAGTGGGTGGGGTGAGCGGTGACGGGCGAGGCCAGCCAGAGGTGATATTTGCCGGTTCTCCGAACCAATCAAAATTTTCTCTAGTGGTTCGCTTGAACCGGTGCGAACCGGCTAGATTTCACCTCTGATCACCTCTGATTTTACCAGCCTCTACAACCAAGTTGTTCTCAACCAGTTTACAGAGATGTTTACCTAACAGAATTAAATCTTACATTCAAGAGACTGAATGATCCACTGAACACGATCAACATGCAAATCAATAGAGCCAGATAAATTTCTAGGACACAAAGACAGAGCACAAAAACAGAATAACAAAACACCACTTGTCACTTTCAGCTTATAGCTCAAGGCAGCAAATTGCACCATTATAAAGCTACAGACCATACTGGACAATGACATCACACTTACTTAGGTATTGGCTATAGTCCCATACTTAGATCAAACAACCACTCAACCCATAGCAGATTGTCACAAAAACATGAAACAGAAAAATTATGCCAACATGAGAACCCATATCTTGCAATGAATCCAGATTTGCCCCAACATTTATACCAATAGCACAATCATTGGCCCAAACAACCTTATACATAGTTAGTGGTGCCTTCACATGCTCTTCCTCCAATGTAATATATGGCACCATTTGCCAGCAATACTGCTCTGAATTTTATACTGGATAAACTAACAGAGGAACAGAAATTTGATCTCAGGACTTCAAACAGTAATACTAGAGTATTTTAGCCTCTCAAGGCATTTAAATACAAATCCATTTAAATGGTAACTATTTCAGAATAATCTAACTACACCAGCACAGTAGAGTGAAACTTTGGAAATCACATACATCAAAGAGTTTCAAACTATTTCAGAAAGTCTTCACAAACACAATGGAATTTTAACACACTGCGATTGTCTATTGATATTGATAGTGTATTTGTTTATATATAACCTGAATTTCCCCAGCTACCCCCTCTCCCCAAGCATCCCAAATAAAATCTTATATATGTTTAACTCTTTCATGCATATAATAAAATGAATTGCAGTTCAAATATACTTTATGTATTACTTCAAAAAAATGTTCTGTGACTTATCCTGATATTTCGCTAGCATAGCATTACCATCCTCCTATAACGAAAAGAAAAAGTAAAGTGTTTTTGAAAATTGGAACTTAATTATTGCTTGAACATTGTAGACAATTAAAGAAATAAGCCACTGCAGCCAAATTTTATTGGTTTCCGAAGTTTTCAGCATGTTTTACACAAAGCAATTTATACTGATTCCAACTGCATTGCAATTTTATATTGATCAAAAATGCCTGCTGAAAAATAATATGTAACTATAGAAACATAGCTACAATACAAAGTTAGGCATACTTCCATCATCTTAAATGCTTAATTCTATGCTGGATAGTAGCCAAAGAACATTTTGAGAGAAAGGTGTGGCTATACAACTTAAATTTAGACTTCATATTAAGTGAGATCTGCCGCTAAGAACATAATAAATAATAATAAATATAATAAATTGCTGCAGTTAAGTTTTATCCTAAAACTTAAAAGATTTTATTCTATTATTCAGGCACAGTGTTCATATTAAAACAGTGAACAAGGGACTCTATTATTTATGGAATTTCCTCTTTACAGATCTAACAATATCATATCAGGAAATGTCAGCTGGGAGGATTAGGAAGTGGGTATTTTTTATAATACCTTCCCCAGAAGCACCTACCTTCTTGGCTCCCAAATACTACAATGGCATTACATAAAGTTTGAACAACATCATTATTTTCCCAAAAATGGGATCTGGGTAGTGAATGGAGTCATCAAAATGGATGTGTCATCTACTAAATATTCACATTGCCTTCTGCTGCCATTATGCATACCAGGTAGTACTTTATACCTACAAGAATGGACAGTAGGATTACTTTTTTCCAAATAATTTTCACATAGTATAAAATATCACTGGGTGTTTAACAGTCAAGGATACAGAGCATCATATTGCTAGAAAATTAGATTATATGTATATGATGCTCTATATTCTTGATTGCCAGAATACCAGTGGAAAAAGCAAAGGGAGAATATGTTCATCCTGTTCTAAAAGAAATCATTTCTGAAACTGCTGAAAAACTGCTCTTCTGAAACAGAAGATATGTAAACCCAGAACCCTTTTGTAGATGCCAATCATGATTTGAGCAAGATGCCATTTCCTCATCTCCCAAAGCTTTAAACCTGCCATAAACTGACTGATGTCTTAACAATTCAAAGGTGATCTGGATAATCTTCCTTAAAAAAAAAAAGCCTCTTAAAACTTTGAAGTATTTTGTGAGAAGGCATAAAGAAAAAAATGGAAAAAAAAATCAAGTTTTAGGATATTACTTGAAGGTACTAAATGTCAAGACTGTTAAAAGTAGAAGGAAAGAATATAAAGTTGGTTTACTGAATCAAGGTTAAAATAGATATGTTGTTAATCTGGTAAACTTAATGAACTTTTACTAATCAGGACTGAAATAATATTTTTTAATGATTTGGTTATAGATAAGAGATGCAATATGGGAAGAAGAGATCATTTGTTGTATCTTAAGAGGTGATAAGTTATTAAAATTGTTTATTCTCATGATGAAGATATACTTATGTATATAGTTTTTTCTTTTTCTTTTTTTCCTTTCCTTTTCTATTTTATTCTCTTTTATTTTTCTTTGCTGCACTTTTTTTTGTTTAGTTTGTATTAGTTTAATCATTTGGGTTTTAATTTTTAACAAAATTACTATTAAAAAGTCTTTCATGGCTTTATACATGACTTTCATTTTAAGAGGCACAATATATAAGCAACCATACTTTTTGTATTTTTTGTATACTTTTGTGTAAAATGTGTGAATATATACTTGTTGTATTCACACATATTATATTAAGGGTAACATTGTTTTTGGTGTATTTAATAGATTGCTTCACTCTATTATTTTAAAATAAAACCGATGACCAGGAGTTTTGCACACCATGAAGTGGGTTCCATGAGGTTCCAGGGGAGAGCAATATTTTTTTTATTCCATAATATAAATAAACAAATTGGGGGGGTGGGGAGGACCAAACAAATATCAACAGAACTGATGCAGACAAGATGGAGGAGCTTTGCTTCCCACTGCAAAATTTTGAAATTGTGCTTGCTGGTATCTGAAATGTGTTCCCCCTGCCCCCGCCCCCCAGATTAGTGTTTTCTGCAGAATTTAAAAGAAAGAAAATTTCCAATCCCTCCTTCAGAAATAAAAACTACATGTCTCATTATGGAATGCACACTAATCCTCTTGAAATTTTACCCCTTCCCTCTATTTATCCCTTTCTATATAGTGCTTTGGACATTCTCCTGAAATATATCACATTGCTGGAGTTAGTACAACCAATGTTTTCTTTCTTCCTCTTTTAATATATTATCAATCTGGCATGTATGCACAAAGTTTCTCTTCTCCCAGGATTACAGAGTAATAGGTGTATCCAATATGGTGGCTTGCAATTTTTAAAGTCCACACATCTTAAACTTCCAAAGATTGAGAAATGCTGATCTAGAACTAGTGGAGTTTAACTGGTAAGACCAGAGAAACCCAAGTTCACATATATCCCAAACTATGCAAACCTACTTAATAGATAATACTGAATACTTTATAATAATAAAGCCAGGAGGCAATGTTATATATGCTACTTTTAGCACTTGGACAAAATACAGAATATTGATCTAAAATACGATTAAATAAACTATAACACTCAAAAAGGACTTATAGAAATGTATCTTATACCACTGATTTTTAAGACATAGTAATCTCTATTGTGCAGTTGTAGGATCCACAACTTCTTTCCTAATATCTGGAACTCAGAGATATTATTCAAAGCAAAATATACATGCTTGATAAATGATAATAGAGACATTTCAGTTTATCAGCCATACCTACTTGTGACAGTATCTCTGACCATATTCCATTGACTGTGTGGGCTTTTTCAAGAAAACTGTTTAATAACAATTGTCACAAAAACCCAAATATTATCTCCATCACTCCAATTCTCCTGTTATCTATAACAAGAATTATGCCAAAACATTCCAACAATCAGGTTATTACAAATGTTCCATAAAGAACAGTCATGTCAAAGTTCATGACAAAGAATGGCAGCTGTTATTATCTCACCCGGAGCTCATCAGTCTTTAATATTTCATCTTCCATTGAATGCATTTCAGTCCAAAGAATGGAATGTCAGAACTACCCTATGCCTTGACATGAAAGAAACAAACACACAGTTTCCAGAAAAGATATTGGGGCTTGCTTTCTTGTAATGCAATGTCCCCTTTTGTAATGACAAATTAAAATTGCAATTTGCAAACAAGCACTGTCCCTGACACTAAAGGAGGTTAGATCAACACATCAAATATAGAATTTGACATGTCAGAATTGCAAAAGCAGATGCAGTTTACCCCATGATCTCTAAGGAACTAAATTGGCCTAGCCACCTGCAAAACCAGGAAAAGTTCCAAAGCATTTGAAGGCCAATCAAGTCTCCGTAACTAATGGCCAAAGGGGGAGCAATGGTAGATTTCCAAATACATTTCTAGGTCCAGTAACAAAAATTGAGATGCTTTTTTCCCCTTCGTATGCCTCTATAGTCACAATCTCATCATACTGAAGATCTGTAGTTAAGGCAGGAAATCAGGGGTTTTAAGATACCACTATTGGGCTTAGGGGGCTCAGAAGTGGATTGTAAAGAAGGACAGAACAGATTTTTTTCTCTCCACTAAAATGAAATGTATTCATATAATCTGTCTGCTACCTTTTCTTACCACCCATCAGTTTCCTTTAAACACAATTTGGTTTATGAGCCTTATTGATATAATATAAATTTGTTATTATTCATTTCCTAGATTTGTACCTGCCAAAATTGAAACATATGCAGTAATTCATAGCATAATTCAGTCTTTAAAATCGGTAATACAAAAACAGCTAGCACATTAACTGGAGCTGAACAAAAATCCATATTAAAATCTACTTGAGAATCCCAGGATGGTTCTCAATGATGGAAGCGTTTATCCATCCAAATCTGGTGAAATTTGAGAAAATTTTGATATATAAAGATATTCTGAATACTGAAGGGAAATTAAAATCTAAACAAGAGCTCAAAGACGGCATTGAATTATCATGGTGGCCTCAACTGCAAATGCAATCTAGATATGACAAGATGCAAAAATGTATGGTTTTTATAAAGAATAGACAAACTTTGATCAGATATTGTTGAACTCCAATGAAAAACTGATTAAGAATTATATAACTTTGTATTAAATTTGAAAATGCAAGATGAAAAAGTAAAAGAAACAATACAGTGGTCAAAAAACTTTGGATATAATATAGAATTAGAGAAAGAAATTATAAATTAACAATGGCAATTTCTTATAAAGAAAACATATATAAAATGTTTTATAGATGGCATTTATCACCTGCTAGGTTAGCCAAAATGTTCAAAAATATGTCTAGTAAATGTTGGAACTGTAACAAAAAATCTGGCACCTATTATCATCTGTGGTGGACTTGTGCTAAAGCAAAAAAATTTTGGTCAAAAATACAGATGTGGCTAGAAAAGATGTCAGGAAAACATGTACCGTATTTTTCGGAGTATAAGACACATTTTCCACCCCCAAAAGTGGGTGGAAATGTCTGTGCATCTTATACAGCAAATCTTGCTGAAGCCCTGCACACCCGCCAGCCCCCACCCTTCGGCCTCTGCCTCCCAGCAATTTGCCTCCTTGTAGAAAACAGCAAACAGCCTGTTTCAACTTCAGCACAGCCTGATTAGCACAAGCAGCTGATTGTCAGCTGGATTGACCTCCCGACGATCAGTTGTTTCAGGCTGCAGGAATTGCCATTGCCTATTGCCGCCTCCACGTGCCCCATTTTTGGTCTCTGCACACCCCGTTTTCAGTCTCCGCACACCACATTTTCCACCCATTCTGCCCCCCGCCGCCCAGAACAGGCCCAAAATAGGGCACATGGAGGCCAAAAATATTGTATTGTTAAGCAGACAAAATAACTCAGACATGATGTTTATTAAGCACTAATTAAATGTAATAGTAGAAAATTAATAAAACTTTATAAAAAAACACCCAGATTGTCATAGCTTCCACCTGGCCATCCAGCAGTAGCCAGAGTCTAGAAGGATTTATATGTTGTGGACTTACTCTCTCAAAGGTATTGTAACCTTTTAAGAGGCAATACTGGAGCTGTAACAGCATCCATAAACAAATATTTTGCTATTTTGAAAATGCCTAACAACAGAAGCAAGATTATCATTGCTGTTTCTCCTATTCTTTGTAGCCAAACTAGAAATAGGTGTCAGAATACCTACATTGTCACACAGGTAACTGGACTGCTGGTTATTTAAAATGATATCACCTAAGTTCAGTGAAAGTTTAAATATTATATAGGATTTATGCATCTTATTACATTTTTCATGTTTACTGATTGCTATTTCATAAACTTTTTATTTTTATTCCTTACCACGCAGAAAAGAATCCACCAAATAATCCACCTCATAATATTAGGACTGCTTCATTTTCCCCAACATATGGCACACCTCTGAAATAGCATATATTAATGACAAAAATAAACAGCTGAAAACTAAGGATTAAAACAAAGAAGAAAGTTGTATTTTCCAAACACAAGAACAAATTTCATGGTTTATAAATTTGTTAAAAAAATAACCAAATGAATAGATATAGTTCTAATTTCTCAGAAAGTTCTTTATCACATACAAACTTTCTCACACACACACATATATCTGAAAAATTCAGGACATTGAATAATTTATTTTCTTTACTTCAGAAGTTTTGATGGAACAGAGTGTGATCAAAGAGGTTAACCTTTTATATATGTTTTAATCCTCAAATGATTTAGAAAACAAGATAGCATGTGGAATCCATAGTGATCTAACTTATGGAGGGATAATTAGTTCAACCCCAATGCATGATATCAGATATGGGCGACAAGCTGATCAATCAATTCCTACCATAATCAATGGATCAACACTAGTTTGATCCAAAAAAGCTGACCTTATACTTGCAGTGAAAAAAAGGAAGAATATATTTATAGGTTTCTTCTTCTCTTCATATGCTCTTTAATTTTCTGTCTTAAATTTCACTTTTGCTTTCCTTCCTTTGCTTCTAGTTTGCTTTTCAGAGTTTTTTTTTTAATCTCCAGTTTGATGCTCCCCATTTTTCCACACCTATGAAGTTATTTTTCAGATTTTTCAGAACTTTACATTTACAGCTTAAGATGAAAACATTACATAAAAATTGGTTAAATTCATAACTAATATTAAAACAATGACTAAAATGTAATTTATTCTACTCGCAATGAAAAGCCTAGACATCCTAGAGATATATTATATATTCCTTTTGTCAATGTGGTCCTGCCTCCACTCAGGTTGTCTCCCTTCTTTTTCCTTGCCCTTTCAGCTAGCCCTTTCCTCTTTGCTAGAGGAAGACCTTAATTTTAATCAAGACCTGAAAGAGCACAACGAATAGCAAATTCTATTTCTAAAAAATCAGCTTCAGATGGATTTAAATATTGCAGAAAATTTCAAAATATCAGCAAAACGCAGTAAGAAAGAAATTTGGGGGAAAAACGCCAGGCAATTAAGTCCAAAAAGGATCTCTTTTTCTCCTGTATAAAAGTCACCATCTTTGACCTCGAATTTATTTCTCTTATTCCCAAATACTTGCTGAAGGGAACAGAGTCCTCTCCTGATAAATCCAGGCCTCAGAATAATTTATCTTATTTACTTTGGAAGTTATGATAAAACAGAGTGTGCGATCAAAGAAGGTAACCTTTGTTTATTGATTTATTGTAATGTTTTGGAAAATAAAACTCTATGCTGAGTCCCTGAGCTCCAGTTTATGGATGGATAATTAGTTCAAGACCTCAACTAGGCTGTCTCTCCACCTGATTTACATCTTGAAGGCCAGGCCTGAAGGACCCGTTGTTTCTACCGCGCTGCACTTCTGCACCTAGAAGAATGGCTACCGATGCACGTCCCCAGGGAAAATTTACTCGGAAGGCAGCCCGCGAGATGGCAATCTCCGAGATTGCTGAAAGAAAATTCGGGGCTGCGTGTGAAATGGCTGCGAACCAATTCTGAACAGAAGGACGCTCGTCAAATACAAAACGCGCACAGAGGAAGGAAAGCGAGGAATCAGAATGGCATAAGTGGGAACGAGAAGGAAAGCAGTGATGCACTCAAATAAAACAACGGCGCCAGCAGCGTGGAGGGAAGGGCGGAGGACAGAATTGACCATTCCTATCGGTGCTCCCGGGGAAGAAGGAAAGATGGGGCAGGTGAAGGGGGTCTACCTCCTTCTTCTTTTGGCTTCCCCCGAACTGGAAACAAAGGAGGAAGAGGAGGCAGCTCCCCGCAGACAGGTGCAGCCTTAAGAGCCGTAGAGATGCCATAGCTTCCCAAAAGCGCCCTTCAATACCTCCCGTCTACCTGTTAGCGGCCGTTATCCACGCCACTTTCTCGGCCCGAATTGGGCCGGGCAATGGCCAATCCAAAAGCAAGCTCCCGGGCAAAGCGTTCTGGGAAATGTAGTCTCCTCTCGTTCTCCCTAGGCACGCCTTCTTTCTCCCTTCAAGAGAGAATAGCTGCTCATCTGTATTGCGAGAGATGCAGGAATAGCAACCGCTGTGTTAAGTCCGGAAATGAGGCGTTTCTCAGTTCGAAATTTGGTGCAGCTGTTTGTTCCCGGGAAGAAAATGGATTGGCCTGAACATAATTTGCTGAGGATACGACCTAAATAAATCAGACTACAGCTCATAGGTTTAGGCTAAAATAAATAAAAGGGATATAATAATAAGATGGTGATGAGTTGACTTTAACAAGGATTAGGGAAACTTGTGTTTCCATGGTTTTAAAATCTGGAAAGAGATTCCGCATTGTTGACTTCTTCTCTGACTCCTGAATATTATGATGGAGATAAAATATGAGACTGATTAGTACTGTCAAGAAATATTGCAAATGTAGTCACCAGGGAACCCACATAGATAGAACACAAATATGAAGTCACCCAGGTTAATCTTACAAGATCCATTTATACAATGCCTGCATAGTACATTGTCCAGATACTACAATGGCAGATGTATGTTTGAAAACCAGGTGTCCAGTTTTTTCTGCAGTTCAAGTCAAAATAGCTATGGAGGAAAATGCCCAGTGATTACAATGGAGGGATAAGCCTCAAGTATGGTACAATAGCCAGGAGAACCTGGACTGATCCATTCTCTGATTCCTTATCAACAATATGCCAAGAAAGTTTTGTAGATCATATACACGACAAAATTTGTATCAAACACTGCTACATAACAAAAAATCAAACACTGCTATAAAGATGATGTAATTAAATATTTTTAACTTCTCTATTTAATTTTTCTACTTTTAATTTTTAGCTCTTAACTTTTTATTATGTTGCCCCCAGTCACTGCATCAGTAAGAAAGAATTTAATAAAGCCATGCACACTTTCTAATTTGACAAATGACTTCATGACTCCAAAAGGAAACACAATACAGAAACAAAATGCATGCAAGATAACCATCAACTTTTTTGTAGGAAAGGATTTTATTAAGACTTAGGGAAGAACTGCTCTTTCTGCTCAGCACATCACCAGGGTGGGCCATTCCCCACTTCCTGAGGGCAGGAACAGAGACAGCAATTCCTCCTACTTCCAACCCATTGCAAATACATTCTATTCACAATCTTCAATTCATCTCCAATTCAAAACTGTTTTACCACCCAAACTCTCATAAGCCTTTCAGAGCAGATGGTTTCCGGTACTTTAGTCCATTCTAGTAGCAGCCTCGGTTTTGGCAAAGCATCTTCATTTCAGCAGCTGGTGTTGCTCTATGCCTACATTTCATTGTGGACTGCTGGGATATTATGTTTTCTACCGATCAGGAGTTGCTTTAAATATATTACAGTTAATCCACCAAAGGCCCATTAAGTCAGTGAGTTACCCTCAGCTCCAGAAGCTTGTGCTCAATTCTTTGTTCATATCACCAGGTCGGAACCTTTTCATTTTCTGTCCAGGTTGGATGAAACATGTTCTTGCTTTCCCATCTCCTGCACAGAGTTCTGCAAGGCTTTCCTTCCCCTTCCTACTTGTTTTATGGGGCTGAATTGTCGTGTGTCCTTGTTCAAAGTTTTTGTGGTCTTACAGGAAAGGAAGAAATGAAAGAACTTGGCATGAGAGCAATGATGGTACCATAATACCACAGAAAAAAGAAAGTATATATGCTAATGTCAAAGAAAGTAACATAGGAGCTGGTGGTAAAACATCTCTGAAAGCAAACACCTGGAAAACAAAAGAAAAAGGACGGGTGAAGACAGAACAGTTCCAAAAAAGAGAAAGGAAGCACAAGTAGACTGATCCATCCAGGGAATAAGCAGTGAGGCCTGTCTTTCACACATGGATGTGAAGGACAAGAAGCAAAGTAACAATAAGGCCTTTAGGAGGTTATAATCTAGGCCATGGGTGTCAAACTCGCAGCGTTACGTTGCTGTCACATGATGTTTCATGATGTTTTTCCCATTTGTGGAGCTGGGGTGGGTGCGGCCTGCGTGGGATGCATCTGGCCCGTAGGATGCCAGTTTGACACCCCTGATCTAGACTGATCATTAGCCTAGCCATTGTCAATCAACTGCGTTCAATTCTGAAATTTTTGACGTTGCAGCTGGGAGCAACATGGGAAACAAAGAGCTTAGGCTGCTCTAACGAATTGTCCAATCAAGTTTGAAATCAACTATCCAGAATCACCTATAAGAGCATATAGAGCCATATCTCAACCCTCGCAAGTCTTGCAATATAAAGACCTTCCACAAAATATGTACTTAAATAGGATATGTTTAAATGAGGCCCAAACAGCCTCAGGCAATGCATCAAAAATGGAACCAGTCATTTCTGCTGTACTAGGTAGCTGAGGCTAGAAATAGCTGGGGAACGGGAAAGGGAAGCGAATCACAGTCTACAAAATAACAGTCCAATCACAGCACTGGGAATAATCCAAACATTGAGAAAACACTGCTAAATATGTGTTGGAAGCTGATGTATTCTCTCCGTGCATATTCTCTTTCTGAGAATCTAATCTCAGAAATGAATAGTAAAGCAGGTTATAGAACAATATAGGAAATTTATTATATGTATAGGCAAAGCCTTGCACCAAGATAGTTATGTCCTGTCAGGAAGCAATCCTTTCAATACAGAAGTGCCCCAGTGATTCTGACACAAGTACAAGTCAGAAATAAAAAAGTGCTCTATTTATTTTATTTATCAAATTTATTTACCATCCATATCACAGTTCAAAGCAATTCTGAGTGGGTTACAAGATAAAACACATAAACACTTTAAAATTATAAATATAAAACCTGATTAAAATTACAAAAATTAAAATAAGCTAAAAAAAACAAAGGGTTTGGAGGGAAGAGATGGAGGTACCTTTTCTACCAATGCACAAATTGGTGCCTTCTCTGTTACTGCACCAATAGCCTCCAGCCAATAGATTCTCCTTCAGGATCCCGTGCCAGCCACCATAGCCAGATTTTAAGGCTTTTCCTGAAGGCTAAAAGACAAGGAGTGGATCTTAACTCCTGTGGCAAGATGTTCCAAGGGCAGAGCTATGGCAGAAAAGATTCTTCTACTGAATCCCATTTCTAATCTCAGAAATGAATAGTAAAGCAGGTTATAGAACAATATAGGAAATTTATTATATGTTCCATGGCTGATAGGATCTGCAGTAAGCCCCTTCTGACAGCACAGAAAGATGATTCCACAGCTATCTTGAATCCATGCCATAAAGGACTTTAAAGTTAGTAACCAACACCTTGAATTAAACTCTGAAGCAAATCGGCAGTCAGGGCAGCTCACATAACAGTGGTATTATAAGTGCCACCTAGGTGCCTTTGAAACTTCCATGCTGCTGTATTTTGGACCACTTGAAGTTTTTGAATATTCTTCAAGGGCAGCCCATGTAGAGTATGGGACAGCAATCCATATTTGAAGATGACCAGGGCATGAGTGACTGAGCACAGGGCCCCACAATCCAGAAAAGACCTATAATATGTGCCTGAGAAGAAAGACAGAAGGAAGTGACTCAAATAAGCAATCTCTTAGAGACAAAATAAGAGGCAAAGTGATAAGCAAAAAGATGAAGAGAATAAACCCTTAACTGTCAGTCTACACATCTTATATGTCAGGAGGTCCTGAAGCCTTGAAGAGTTAATTTCTTTGAATTTGGACCCCCAGCACAAATGGCCCTGTAGTCTGAGGATGAGATATGCTATTAACAAAGCTTATGGAATACCACCACTTGTATCTCACAGAACAATGCTGTGGAATACAAAGCATTTGTTTTAAGATTAAAATATTCAAACTGGCTTTGCTGAGACTGCAATGCTCCAAGACTTAACGCTTATGTCTACAGACTTCAGATTATTGCTCTCCTAAGTAGCTAAAAATTAGATTTTACCAGATATAACCAAATCTGCAAATACTGCTTGAAGACTTAATAAGTTTCTGCAGAGTCTTCCAATATCAGCAGTCTTGCTAGGACCTGGATAAGAAAGAATTTAAGAATCCTGTGTGTGCTACCCGATAAATCTCCCACGGTAGGATTCAGTTTTAATTAATAAGAAGTAGAAAGTTTAAAAACCATTATTGGTTTTTTTTTAAAAAAACCCTTTAATGGAATCTGTTATTTCAGAAATTATAAGTGCAGTAGCAGTTGCTCAACATGTATTTAATCATAATCCATTCTTTAAATCATCTTTTAGATTGCTAACTCTTGAGGCACTTCTGAGTTTTATCACCCTGCACTACAGAGCCATATTTAGAACATGGTAAGAGAACAACATTAAGTTACAAGTGACATAATTTTTCATTCGGAATGATTCATAATATCAGAACTTCTGGAATGACAAATAAATGAAATGAAGAATAGGTTCGAAGAAAAATTGCATCTGTGTTTGTAGTTAAGCACCAGTTCTGTAATAGGAAGATTAATCACAGTAAATCATACCTAGATGAGTAAATGTTTGACAAAGTAATGGAAAGCAAAATCAGATTTCACCATCCTTGTTTTCCACCAATCCTGAGAGCTCATCTTACTTGGCAGCAAACTGTCATCAAGGCACTGAACCAAAAAGCCTCAGTTTGGCAGCTATCAGAAACATGGTGATTCTACTGAATTCCTTGTCAATAAAGCTAAAAACAAAACTTTCATCTGAGTACATATATCTCCGAGGCCTAGAATTTCTCTGTTGATTGTTCTAGTCTAAATGTAATGTTGTTTGGACTCCTGGCTTTACATACAAAACTGAGAGTATTTTAGGAGGTTTGTTCAGTGTTCTTTAGATGAGCAGCAGCATCTGATATTTCAAGCAAGTGATGGTATCATGAAAAGCTATCACATTGATTATGTGGGTCATGGAGATTGAAGCTAGCTGCCCATGGTTCTTATCATTACTAACCCATCTGTGTTATTACATAGTGTGATATATACATAGTGTGATATATTGACCATTGTATTGAATTATAGATTCATCTTCCTATCTCTCAAACCATAGCATGAGAATACCCTGCTAACAAAGTGTAGTGCTAGCTGTCAGAGGCAGATTGCTTTCATATTTAGCTATTGAGTTTTAAAATGATGTTTTATCTTATGTCCCAACACCATTTTTACTATGGCTACAATCTATGACATTTCATGCTAGCAATCAAGGGCTGGGATCTTCCCAACTTCTGTTGATGACTTTAGATATTATGGGCGTTTATTTCTCCCTCTGGTTATTAGACATTGCATTTCACAGCCACTTTGATTCATATTTCTGAAGAAATGGGACATATTGTTTTCGTAAAGGTCACTTCCAATTCAATATTTGACCTGTGCTTTGGAACTGCCAGTCAGTCATTACACATGTCCTTTATATAGATGAAGTTAGCGCTCTTTGAAAGGGCGTGTGACCTGTTTTTATGCATGAATCAGAAGCCTTTTGAAAGAGTATCAGACCTGTATATTAGACAATGGCTAATATTCTCTAGTTCTTATCCTATACTGTGCATGTTCAAACAAAGAAATTCTGTCAGCTGCTTAATGTTTCTTGCAATTTCTCCACTATACCTGTGACTTCTCAGTTAGTCTATTTCTAAAGATAGGTCTAGCAGCCATCAGAAATAGTGCTATGCCTGTGGCTTAAAAACTGCTCAACCAATTGGTCAAACAAATGTAGAAGAAATGTTGAATGAAACTGAAGTATTCCTTCTTGTTTGAAGCCATAAGATGTTCATGAGCAATCTCTCATTTTTTTAGATATAAGTTACTGCTCATTATTTTGTATTTAAAAGAACAGGTCCAGGGTTCTGACATTAGTGCAATCTGACATATAGCTAATTCTCCATTCCAGACAACCCCTCTCCAGCACAGATTCAGGAGAGCAATATATGGTTGTTTTCACACTAGCAGGTGATGCTTAGTGGGAGGGTAATCCAATCATTCTTCTTAAATTGTCCAACATGAAACTTTGAAAGACAGTGCCATTTACTGGCCTCAGTAATGATGGATATAAGGGCAGCTATTTTTTTTGGTAAGGTGTCAATATTGCTAACTTGTGGCCAGGAATAATGCATGTTAACATGACAATGTTAAAGAACTCAACATATAACAGACTCTTTCATTTGCCCAATAATACTACTCTTCTGAGTTTCTTTTACATTGTTTTCAGAAAATAATAAGGAATCCACTAGAATTGTCAAAAACAAAACAAAACACCAGACATCTTCTGACTTTCCAAGTGTTTTAATGGAACGTTAACTCAGGCTTCCAAGAAATTAAACAGGTTAAGAAGCAATTTGAAATGCAGGTTTTTAGAAAATGATTCTCCCCTTTTTAATTTAGCTTTCAGAAACATATAACTTCTTTCAGTGAAAGCTATAGAATGCTGTGATTCCTGCCACCACAAAGTCTGTTCTGGCAAATCTCACAAATCTATAACATGGAAGTTTCTTGTGCACCTCATTCCATCCGCTGCTGTTCATTCACAGCTGAAATAAATTGTTCTAACACCATATCTTCACTTGTAAAGCTGGCATCATTGAACTGTGTGGCCAATACTGTCTATTTTCATTTCTATTTAATTCAGTAGTAAAACTGACAATATCAGTTTCTATTCAGCTTGGACAGAATGTAAGAATTCCTGGTTCAGGCTGCTGTGCAGTGTGTCATCTTTTAAGCCTAGCATTAATTGCACATGGAAACCATGCATCACTGCCATGAAATAGGGCACAGATGCCATTTAAACAACTCACACATACTGCTACTATTTACAAATTAAGAGAAGCACTGACTCAGCTCCATGTTGGTGATTTGCATAAGGGCTGTCTCTTATTTCTTCAACAGGCATTTTGAAAGCTGTAGCCATAAAATTATATTAAATGAAGGCAGTTTTTAAAGATCAGATAAGGAGTATAGGTGGGCTCTTGGAGCGAACAAAATGAAATTGAAATACATGCACTAGAGACCTATTCTGTTCTGGATTAAGAAAAGGAAAATCAAGTATCATATTACAAATAACCAAAGCAACTGATTAACTTCAGCAGAGCTTACCAGTTTATTATTTTAAAAGAAAAATAAAGCTGAAAATTACTGGAATAAGATGCAACATAATAGCCAATGGGTGGGAGGGAAATCTTTATGTTAAAAAGAATGTATTTCTCAAAAACCAAAAATAGCTAGGGTAAAAATCAAAGAAGCAATGAATATGCAACAGATTGCATTCATGCAGAGTGATTATTAACAGCCAAATCATCACCTGTCTATTTCACCAATTTAAAAACCCCAAAAAGTGGTTTTATCTGAATTTTACATACTTTCAAAGATAGCTAATATACTGTTCATTTCTATTATTTAATTTAGAAGTTACACTTAAAGGTAGTCTTTGCTTAACAACTGTCTTGGACAGTGACCTCGCAGTTATAAAAATGATGAAAAAATAACTTTTCAACCAGTACCAGTTAAACCCTTTGCAGATCTATGAAGCAAAGGAAAGCTGAAGATGGCAAGCACAGTTGCAGTCATGTGATTTCTCATGGAAAGGAGGGAGGGAGCGAACGAGCGAGGAAGGAAAGAAGGAAGGAAAACTTCAATATTCATAACCAGATAAGACTCCAACCCAGGGTACTTTAAATAATTACTCTCAAGCAAACCTTGGTTGCATTCCTGGAAATTTCACTGGGAATGCCAACAAGTAAACAGAAATAATGATAGTTTTGGACCAGTCCAAAAGTGAGTAAGGTTATGAAATCTAAATACCAAGCACAACAGAGAAAGCTATACTAAATAACAATGTTTTAAACATTTACTGGAGGACACACAATGTCAGCTTAATTCCAGGACAAAGCAATTTTTCAAATAAGTTTTAGAAACCCTGGTTTAAGAAAAAAAATACAAGACTAACTTCCATGGGGAGACTGTCATTCTCTATTGCAAGGATTTAAGGTTCATGGTTAAAAATATTTTTTCAATTATACTATTATATATTGACATTCAGAGAGAGAGAGAGAGAGAGAGAGAGAGAGAGAGAGAGAGAGAGAGAGAGAGAGAGAGAGAGAGAGAGAGA
>JANHFL010004221.1:38772-57647 GCA_032468155.1 Oxyrhabdium leporinum
CTGGCTGGGCTTAAGAGAGTGTTCTCCCAGCCGGGACAGGGGGGGGCGGAGTGGGGTGGGCCACCCAAGAGTGGGATTTGGGGCTTCACCGAACTCTGCAGAGTCTTAGCAAAGGGTTCACCCAAACCCCGCGAACCCCCAGCAGCCCACCCCTGGAATTGTCTAATTTTCTTTTCTCTTCTTCTTTTTTTATTTGTATTAGTGTTTCTTATGAAAAATAACCACATTTTGTTGGTTATAAAAAGCCTTTGATATAAAAGTAAGGCGAGAACATCAAGACAGTACCACTGCATTCATTGATACAGTTTGCACAAGGGCAACAAGGATAATACTCTCACCCATCTTTTAAAAAAATACTTCTGAAGATGCTACAAAACTACAGACAGCTTCTAGAAGGTGCCAAAGGGACATAAAAAACAAAGTGGGATCTACTGGTCACCTGATTTTGCAGTCTAAATCAATAATTCTTAATCTGGATGCAATGTGGCCATATGGTGGAATTCATGGAATAATTTGTAATTGCTTGTTTATAAGGCAGGGATCCAGTTTGGGATTGTCACTGCCGAGATACTTGCATAAACCAATGGTCTCTTTTTTTGTGGGGGTCACAACATTGTTTGAGGCTGGAAAATGGGTAATTGAGTCAAGTAATCATTGATCTAGATTCAATACCTCTACTCTAAATCAGATGATTTTAAGTAAGCATGTCTTTCCTTTTCAAATGGCTGTAGGCAGTTAGTATCTTTCTTGGAGCAGAGAGATTTGTGTACTCCATTTCCCCTTTCAGCACTTTTGTTATTGGTTTTCTGAAAAGTATGCCCACTCCTACTTCGCCATCTGGCATTGGTAAACTGCACCTTGTCCTGATGGCTCCTTCGCTCTCTGAGCTGCAAATATCATCTCTCTTCTGTCTCTCACACAACAAGAATCTTTTTCCATCACACATTCATACTCAGGTGCATTTTCTTTTTGTCACCGGTGCATAGATATAGAATAGTACTCCATTCAAGTCATTGGGGCAAAAATAACAAAGACAGGGAAGAACAAATGCTGGCCATTTCAAGGCTCTCCTTTCACATGTCTACAGCATATATGGTTGCCAAATGTTGTTCTAGACTTTGCTATGTTCTAAAGTTAGTGCTCAGTGTTGGATATTCTCACCAGGTAATGGACATTTTATTTCTTAACTTCTATTTTAGCATTTTTCTTAAAGATTGAATGTGCATAGTCTTGGTAATACTGGTTTTGTGGCAAAAAATAAATAATTCCAAATCTATCCAAGCAACTCAGCTCTGCTTGCATGGAAGTCAGGAATTTCTGGGTTAAAATGATACCTGGATTTATTCAAATGCTAAAACGATGTGTATGACAAACTGCAAGAAACTGTTCTGTTCCTTGAAATTAACCATTGACATTGAGATTTAGCAATACTTGCTGCCTGTCTAGCCCTTCTATATCAATCCTTTTCCTTGTGCTTTAGACTGGATCTTGACTATATGTCAGGGTATCAATATTGTAAATGTAAATGTAAATGTTTACTGTTAGTTTTTGACCAAGGTTTATTGAATTATACTTCTATCATTGTGTGAGTCATAGAACAATATAATATTCAATTATTTTCCTATTAGAAAAATTACTATTCATTCTACAAATAGATGCTGCAAGCATCAAAAGAGTATTAGAAAAAATGTGCAAAAAAGATGCTCCAAAAGATATTATCGTTCTTTCTGCAAAAGCTCCTCTAATGTCCAGACACTTCATCAACAAAACAGATAGGAAAAACTAAAAATTATTTATTCTAATCTATCTATCTATCCTCTGAAAATTGTGCCACATTACATGGATATCTAATCATATTAGTGAAAACATATTAGGATAAAAAAACAACAACTTTTTTTTTTAAATGGAATGGATAAATTAAAAAAAGCCTGTGGACATCTCATAGTTGAAATAAATTCTACAATTAAAGCAGCTGAGGATTTATTTAGAAGAATCCAAGTATCCCCAAAAAATTTACTTTTTTTTTTCATGAGTGCTAATATCGTTATTTAGGGCTGGATTATGTACAACTTCATTGCATGTGAAATGAGAGAAATGGGAGAGGAACAGAAAAAGTTTCAAGGGTTTGAAAATTGGACCTAACTTTAATCCCATTAATTTGTTGGGTTGTCCTTGGTATGCCCAAGCATTTTAGTTCTAGAATAATCTTAATTTTACTTTGTGGAGTCCTTGTTGCTCTCTGAGCTTGGTTGTTTGGTTGCATACATTGAATTACAAAATTAAACAACATCTAGAATGGAGTTTGGTTTGCTTTCTGTTTAAATATATCTGCACCAATAATGAGAGAGCAAGCTACTGCATGAAGATGTTACATAGTCTGGTAATGGCACCTCTGCAAGCAACCAAGCTCAAGGAATCCAAGTACCAAGGGTTGGTGAACCTAGTGCTACATATATTTTCTGCTTTTGTTAACCTGGCTCTTTATTTAGTCTGAGACCATGGCCTTTTAAGTAGAGTGGAAGCCACTGCAAGTATCAGAAGACAAGTATTGGACTCACCAAAAAGATTGATTGATTGATTGATTGATTGATTTGTTTCTTCAAAACAAACATGCTCTTCAAATCTTTGACCTATTAAATCAAATTATAATAGTCATTTGAAGAAATAAGCCCTCTTTCTTTATAACAGCCAGCTCCTCTGCTTCTTCCCTGGCACTCTGTTGAAAATAATGGTTTGGGTCTTCACCGGGGAAAGAAGCTGTGCTCAAGCCAGCCCTTTTAAAAAGTATAGGGACTTTACAGTCTGAATAAGGAATTTCAGCACCCTTTGCTTTCTCTCCACCATTACAGTTCATTCTCTGCCCCATCTTCCTTTTCTTTCCCTCATCCGAACCCTATTTTAGGTGTACCTTTCAGGCACAGAGTCTGAAACTGTTCACCCCCTCCTCCAAATGAAACTTATGCCTAGAAGGCTGGCACTTTCCTTTGGCCACAGTCTCATTTAATTCTGTCCACTGGAAGACAAACATAATTCAAAATGAACTAGGAAAGAGTTAGAGGACAGGTCAGAGAGAATTTTATTTGCTCATTGCTATAAAATTCCTATTATCTTTTTAAAGTTATACTTCAAGCATTATCTTTCAGGTAAATTTCATATAGTAAATGAAATGTGGAATTTGAACATTTACTTTCCTTATAAGGTAGACGAGGGCCGATCTGAAACGTCTTTCTATTTCTGTGCTCTTCTTGAGTAATTTGTAGCCACCCTGGCTGTTCAAAAGTCCTTTAAATTTCATGATATAGTTTCCTGAAATAGCTCCTCCCTTTAGACTTTGAATGATCCAAACTGGAAGGCTACAGAATGATTAGAACATCTATGCTATATTAGTACAATATAATAAAGCACAAAACATGACCAAATGAAGTTTTTTAGCGCATTGAGAATAAAGAAAGTGTAAGCTTTTTTCACAGAGAAAGAATGTTTTGGAGAAACTAAGGGGCAGAATTTGGCAGCTGTATTTCATCTTGGATATATAACATAATGCTAGATTATACTGTTTGTGGGTAAACTGATCTTCCAAACCGCATGGCTTCTAGCTGTGCTGTTTATCATTCCTGACTAACTCTGACTTTCATGGGACCTATGAATGCTGGGAATTTTAGTCCCAAATCATATTTAAATTTCAAAAGTTGACGAAAGCTTTGCATTTGTCTGGCAAAAACTTTCTTATCTATGTCATTTTTCATATATGACTGACCCTGTCAGGTACTATTTAGCCCTAAATAAATTTGTTATTTTCCTAATTAAAAAGGAAGATATAAATATGTATCAGTGTTGTTGTTCTTGTTAAACCAGCCTCCTGTTGAGCTTACTTAATCTTGCTTATTTTCTCTCTTAATCTTAATTGCATTTTGTTTCCCTCTCTCTATATTTCTTTTTGTATCCTAAGGTTAAACTGACATATTCACCCAAAATATATTATGGAGTTCAGGGTTTAAATAATTGGTAGATTCATCCTTATATAGTGTTGTATATATAAAACTATACACAATAAAATTGATGAATAGTGATGAAAACCTAGTAGTAAATGAAGCACTGTTTGAGATAGATATAAAGCATTGCTACACAAAGCAGGTAAAAAAAAATTCCTGGTTTAAAAATGAATGGCATCGCAATTTTATTCTATTCAATTCAGAAAAGTAGTTATTTTGATATTTTTAAAAAAAAAACTGTTAAAGTTCTCAATATTATCCACATTGACAGACATAATGAATGTATATCATATACTGCCTTCATATTGTCTAAAATATTAAAGTAGGTAAAAAAGGTAAAGGAATCCCTGTGGATTTTACTCTGCTAGGCATTGCCTTCTCAGTAGGTGGTGCTCATCTCCATTTCAAGACTATTGAGCCAGTGCTGTCCAAAGACATTTCTGTAATCATGTGGCCAGCATGATGGATGGAGCGCTGTAACCCTTCCACTGAAGTGGTATGTATTTATCTACTCATATTTGCATGCTTTTGAACTGCTATGTTGGCAGGAGCTGGGATAAGGACAGGAGCTCACCCTGCTGTGCAGTGCTTGGGTCTTGAACCTGGGCTGTTGGCTTTTCAACTGATAACCCAGAGTTTAACCATTGAGCCATTGCACCACCCATATTAAAGTAGATACCTTTGAAATTTGAACAAGACAACGTTACATATGCTGGCACAACCAATGGTACTATGCATATGTAAAAATGTATGATGAGCTTGTTCCAATGGGATCTCTGCCAACCTTTCGATGGAATCTGCAGTGACAAAACTCACAATGCTTTGCCTTAAGAAATATTAGAGCGGAAAGATGGAAAAAGAAAAGTAGGACACCTAAGAAATGATATGATTCTCAAAGTACAAAGAATTAGTATATTCATAATTTTACTCCTACATTCTAGACTACCAGCTTTTAAAAGGAGCCTTTAAAGTCTTCAAAAAAGAGAGATATAGGCCAGGTAAAGTAGCCCAAGATTTTAAAGAATTTTGGCTTTCAAAATGTTCAGTGTTATAGATTCTTTGGGTTAAAACCAAGAATAGACTATAAGAATATATCAGTTTATCCAAGTCTAAAATAGGGACATAACAGATAATCATTACTCTCTAAAATCTAAATAGTGTCTGAAAAATGTAATGTGTGCTGAATAACAAACTGAAGCTTCACTAAAACAAAATAGAAGTGCTATTGATGGGGAGCAAAACTGATTCTGGTGCACAGATACAAGCTAAGTTAAATGGTACTTCAATTTGAAATTAAGGTATGATTTTGAATTCAGTGTCAGCCTGCATGTTTCCAAGATGACATAAGGCTCAATCATTTTTAGTTCTTAGGTCAGTTTAACAGGTGAAATGTTGCATATCAAAAATATGACTATACTTTGAACTTATCCAGATTGAATGATCAAGCTTTATTGGAATGCTTTTAAGGTATTTTCAGAAATTGCAATATAGTAACTATATTAAAAAGAACATAGAGATGTTAATTCTGTAGATTATGGTGTCCCAATTGGTTTGGGAGCTCAATTAAAATCTTGGAGACTTGAGTGATCCCTTTATATGGACTTGCCCATAAAATGCAGATCATGGTCTTTTGTAGTTATACTTCCATGCCTGAACTCTTATGCCTTTGTACTCTAGTTCCTTAATGGCCTAGGTAAACTGGCAATTTTTAGCCTGCATTCAATCTCTATATAGCGAACTTATGGCATAGCATTCAATATAGTCAGTTGCCCCAAAATGTCAAGAACATGTACAACTTCTCCAAACTCAGGGTCATCTGTAGCCTTTCATTGATGGCTGGGGTTGCAATGTCCTAGATGGGGTTAAGTCATAAGCTAAACTTAATTTTAATTAAAATGCATAATCCTTGATATGATTACAGTCATGCATTTAATCATTTTCCCCTTCTGTTATATTAAATGTTGCAAGTTAGAAACACTTTCTGGAAGTCTCTGGGAATTGTGACTAAGGGTGCAATAGAAATAGAATATTAATTAAGTAAATAAAAGAATAAGGCTTTGAGGAACACCAGGCTCAACAACTATTCCCTAAGCCTGATAAAGGATTTGGAGATACATTTCTCTAGCTGATTATTTGAACAAAAGAGAGGGAAAGAATTATGACTTTTGTCACCTACAAGAAGAAGCAAACTCTCTGTCATGGCCCCTGAATCCGAGAGGGAAGACGAACAGCTGACAGCTCCATTGGCTGTGGAGGAAAGTGGGGAAGGGCAAAGTCAGGCTGGGCACAGCAGGGGAGAGGTAGAACAAGGGAGGGTGAGTTCAGATGAAGACCAAGGCCCACCCCCTCCTCATCCTAGGGCATGCAGGGAAGAACTCAGAAGAGAGCAATGGCTTATGAGGGAGAAAAGGGCCCTGATTTCCTTCACAAGGCACACCTGGAGATGGAGTTTAAAGGAGAGACAGTTGGGAAAGGTGTTTGTCAGGAACAAACACTGAATTCATCTAGTGTTGACTGCTGTTATCTGAATTCCTGACATTCCTCCCCTCTGTTTTGATTTACTGCCATGCTACTTTGATTCTTGGACTCCTTATCTTGCTTTGCTGGATTTATAGCTTGCAGTCATTCTGCTTACAGCATTTGGACTGAAGTATTTGCAGTCAGAGGCTGTTGCAGCTTCGTGGGAGAGCTTTTCTCCAGACCGGAGAGTAACCGGGACATTGGGGGCAAAGTTGGAGCTTATAAAGGGACTCATACTTATTCTCTGGCTGTGTTGCCTTTGTGCCATGCCCCGGGTCATCACACTCTCAGACAATATAAACCATTGTATTCCATTTGTATAGTCTTCTTTGACCATGTCATACAGATTAGATTAAGGATGGTTCTGCATCCAGTCTGAACGTATTTTTAAAAATGCAAGGCGACTTTACATTCTTAGCTGTTACATGAAGAATGCATTAAAATAGTTTCGTCTTAAGAGAGATGATTAATAACTTCAGTGAAGGAGCAAGTTTAAAGGAAAATGTGAAAATATGCTTTGTTCATGCATACACTCAATGCACGAAGGGAATAACACCTTCTGAGCCTTCTCTCTGTTTTAACAATTTCCACCAACTGAGCTAAGATCTGTGGGCAACCCATAATAATAATAGCTTTAGCTGTAAATAATAGAATCTATTTGAATATGCTTCCAGTGAAGAGACATTAATGTACTGAAACAAAAACTATTCATTGCTACAATAATTAAATGTAATTGTAATGGGCGCTGTCTTAAGTACAGATACTACAGATTACAGTAGGTTTATTTATGAATAATCTTATGAAGGATTATAAATGTCTTTCAAAAAAGATATTTGAGTCTTAGGATAAGGATTCAATTTGAGTCACATTAAGACTCAAAAATATTGTAAAGGCCTTAACACTAATACATGTCCTTATTGACATGTAATAGTATACGTAGGCTTTGACAGATTCTGAAGCTGTTGCAGACTATACTGGATCACACTTTTTATAAGGTTCTTCATGACATCTACAGAAGAACTTTTCTGCCTTGCAGAAGACTCTCTAACTTAGTATTAGACTATTTATTTACACACAATAATCAATACAAAAATGGGGACTACACCCTTTACCAAAGTTCAGCTACATCCATTAATGCAGTGGGTTTTACTTCTATAATTCTACCATCATAAGCATAATTACAGGCACCATATAAATCATGGGTGTCAAACTCACCATGTCACTTTGCTGTCACATGATGTTTCATGATGTTTTTCTCCTTCGCAGAGCTGGGGTGGATGTGGCCTGAATATGATACTTCTGGCCCATAGACCGTCAGTTCGATAAGATAAATTCATATAATGCATTTTGCTAAAAGTTCTCTTTTTCTAGAGGAATATGTTCTGAATATTCAGCCTAAAGCATTCAGATTTATCTTTAAAAATAGAATTTCAAACTGTAGACAGTCCTGTATGTATGCTATACACAGATGTATCCAAAATATATGAACAGAACATGAGCAGAATAGGAAATGCAGATTATTTTTTAGGTCAAAGGTCTTTCATTGTTTGGGCAGGTAAACTAAATGTAATAAAATAACAATATTATTCAATTTTAAAATTGTGTATATCATTTAACCATAGTGCTGATGCTCATTTATTTATCAATATTCTACTTTCTCCACATATGTTATCATAACATATCACCAACCTAAATTTTTGGTAAAGCAATGATATATAGTCTTCATTGCTCTGATAGGCTAGAAATTCCTCTTCTTCCTCCTCTTTAGGAGTCCTTGCTTTTTCAAATTTGTACACCATCTCAAAATTTTAGTATTCCACACTGCCAATTTGTTCAGAAAATATTTTCACTAACAACTTTGTAGGTGTATATTCAAACCTTCAAGATTGGATGCATATTTGAGACTCCCGAATATTTTAAGCCACTGACTCTCACATTTGACCATAAAATTGTATCTATTCTTGATCCTCTCACTCTCCTATAAAAATCTTTTTATTTCCCTAATTTCTTTTTTGTTTCCTTTAAAGTACTCTCCCTTTGGTTTTTATTATCAATCCCACTTATTTGGCTTTTAATCTCCTTTTTGCCCCTTGTTCCATTTGTTTTCCACTTGCCCCGGAAGAGGAGGAGTTAAATGAAAGAGGAGATGAACAAGCGAGACAGACAAAACAAATGCTTACATAAGGAATCTTAGTTGTGTGAATTATGCTTTTATATCTTATCACAAACATCTTCCATTCAAAGCTCAGAGAAATGCATACTTTAAATAAAAATGTAAACTATTTTTTTCCTTTCTAATAGAAGAAACTGCTAACAGAAATAGAGTGCTGTGGAAAAGTGATAAAAACTCATACATATATAAAATAATTCAGAAACCCTTGACAAGATTTTGAAATATTGAAGTCTATTGAAGGATGATACAGAATCAGAGGTTATACAAGAGAGGCTACTATCAACATCAAGTTCAAATGTACTTTTCTAAATATGTGTATATACTGTACATACTGTATGTATAAAGATAAGGAGTGGATGAGTGTTTCAATAATGTGAAAAAGCAAAGATAGGAAGGATGAAACGTGTGTGGAACTGGGCTCTTTTTAACTAAATATTGATAGTTCATGGAAATCTAGCAGAATTAAAAACAAACAAACCCCATAAAGTAATTGACAGCATATACAGCATGAATGATAAACTATTGGGGGAAAACATTTTCTCTTCAGATGTTTCTTCATAAACAACAAGAATCAGCTCCCCAGTTAATCAATTCTTCCCAAGGATATCCCTATGATGACATTAGTTCCTGTCACTAATCTTAAAGTTAGGACTGAAATTTTTATTTTTTTACAGTGCATTACAAATGTAGAAGTATTACTTCAGTACAATCAAGTACATTACAGAGTATCATAGGACAAGGCAGGAGACAAATCAAGTGGATGTTCCAACTATTCCCTTTGGACTTTCCATAATAGCATTGTGTATGTTCTGAAATAGATAACTTGGTGGAAGAAGCAAAATATGAGCTCAGTGGTGTCTTGTGTTCAAAAGTCTCAGGGGCATTCTTTTGCCTTGGAGATGAAAAAAATCAACTTAGTTTGGTCAAACTAAAAGTGAGAAACCAATTTAATTTGATCAAAAGCATACAATATGAAAGAAATAAGGCTTTATCATATCTTTGTATCCCACAGTCTACCATAAATCAAAGTAGACACATCAACCTTGTGAAAGGAAAGGACCCTTGAATGAAAGAAAAAAATACAAGACAGAATTCTGCCAAGGAGAACTTTTAGATTTTATAATCTAAAAAACGATACAAGGAAATCAGAAAGAAAGGAACTGGAGGCAAACAAAAATAGGATAATAATCAAGATGTAAAGTTTCATAGTGTTAGTGTTAATCACAATGGAATAGTTTTGTCCAAATTAGTATTCCTAGGATGTTGCATTGCTTGCACATTTGATGGGAAACAGGTTAGAAAGTGTTATTGAAGGTCATGCTGATTTAGAATCTCTTCATTTTCAACAGCACATAAATTATTTGAGAAATTAAGGAGAATATGCATTTTCTTGGTTCATTGGTCACCTATGTTGTTGCATTGACAAGCAATAGATGCCAAAGAGGATTCATATTCCTCTTTCTCAGCTCACATCTATTCAAGATGAGAACAATGAATTGGGAACTTCAATAAGTAAATGCAAATATTTACTTAGTATTTAACCATGGTCTTTTCTTTCCCCTTGTTTATAGTAAGATTTCTGTATTACAGAATTCTCATGGTATTTTACCACCTACTTATTCACTACAAGTGGTTTAGCTATTGTATATACCTTTATATATTTAATTTTATGAAACAACTTTTAATAATGTCCTTATCCTATTAAATATTAAAATATAGGTAACTAACTTTTCATTATAGCAGTTTATAATCTTCTACCATTTTGGTGCATCTTCAGTAATGAATTATCTTTGACTGTAGCAACTTTGTGTCCTTTCAATGTTCACCTCTTCTGAAGTCAAAGAGCCCACCACCTTGTTTGAAGTATTTCATTTTGGGTACTCTGCCGCTCAATTTCACAGTTAATTAGTACACATTTCTGCCAATCAGATGGAGATCTAAATTACAGAGTTACTATTTCAAGTGTTTTGACACATGCTCTTTAATATTTTATACAATTTTGTCATTGCGTTTTCTCTTTTGATTCCTCTCTTTGCGATATTCTAACCAAAAGAAAAAAATGCCTTCTTATCTTTAACTAAAATGTGGAGATTAATTATTGAAACATACAGCATTTCTGTATTAGCAGTTATATGTCTTTGTATGTACTATTCAATATTTTATGTCACTTAATAGCAAAATAGATTGTGAAAGTGTCTTATTCAGCCTATTAAGAGAAATCAATGATAGACCAGTTCTGTGTTGTCACCAAATATAGTTATACAAATGGCTGTGGAATGGAACCCAATGATATTGCTTTAAGAAGATTAATTATATGAGACAACATAGCAAAATAGTAATATAATGGTACAAATAAAAATTTAACAGACATCTATAACATATGTCATAGCCCACATATAAGATCCTCCAAAACGGATTCCACCATGGTACAAATCTATTATCTCCTTGTTCCTAGTGAAAAATCCACCAGCAATGAAAACCAATTTGTCTGCAGGGTATGTACTTTCAGAAGAATATATTTCTGAAAGTTATCCATGAAATGATAGTTATGCTTAAAAGGAGAGGAAAGCCAAGATAACATAGAACATTTCATAAAGTATGGCCCTAGAGAACATTTCATAAAGTATGGCCATAGAGAAACTGGGAGTCCTTCATAATCCTCTCAGATGGGGCATCTGCAAAATCAAAATTATTTGCCAGATATTTATTATAATTATTTGCTAGGTATTTGAAAAAATTTAAAACAATCTCAATCTTTTTCTTTTCAAATTTGTTGAAAAAAATATAGGGTTTTTAATGGAAAATATTTTTGTTTAATATCTAATGGGTTTAATATTGTTATTTTTAATATGATTCAATATATACATATTCTATAAATGTGCCAATTTTTATTTTATTATGGTAAATCAATAAATACAATCCATATAAATAAAAACTTGTTTGGGGTCCTCCATCATTTTAAAAAGTGGGATACGATCCTGGAAGCAAAAAGTTTAAGAAATACTGATAAAGACCAATGTCTAGGAAATGTGTAGAAAAGCTCTACATTTCAGGAAAATTGTGAATAAAAATGTATGTAGATTTTGTTTTCTAAAAAGGTTTAACGGAAGAGAATGCTGTTCTACTAGAAAGAGAATAAAATAGGCTTAATTGTATTGTTTCAATGTAATTATGCTGCCCTTTGTATACCTTGTATGAGAGTATATTTTGTCCCAGTATCTTGATGAAAGACAATTTTTCTCTTAATTTTTTATCTTCTTTCAACCTAAAATATTCCATGATCTGCATGGAATAGTACATAGTACTATCATGAAACAAGCAAAATATGATTTAAGTATGACTGAGTTTTATTGTTTGTGTTTTTGTGGCTGCTGGTGATTACTGATTGCTGATTGCTATAAAGACATAGGTTCTGTTATATTGATCGGACACACCCTAGCTCCAAGAAAAAGAGGTACAGATTGCTTGCTCAGCAAGAAATGAATTTGAATGGTTATGAAGCACAATTTTCTCTAAAGGTATTCAACAATTCTGCAAGATGTACCTATATGTATTTAACTTTGCACTTATCCCTTGGTGGTGGACCGATAGACAATAGTCTACCCTGTGCCATTTGTGCTCTTGATTTTTAGTCTTTATTTAATTGTAGTTAATTTTAATGAATATATATACACACACACACACATATGTTGTTATGTCCAGAGCATAATATTTATTTCTTAAATTTATATCCAAAGTGATTTTGGGTAGCTTACAATGCCATAAAATTATATGCCCACATAATTCACTGGAAGACTTTCTTCCTTCTAAACTGGCCCTTAGTATGCAGATGGGGGGTTCAGTTCTAGTCATTGGAAAGGAAACCAACAAACAAGTGAGTGAAAGGAAAGCAAGTGTAGAAATTCAAACTTTGTAAAATGAGCAGACCAAGGAGTAAATGGAAGAAGATTTCATGAAGACATGCTTATTCGGCCAGAGCTGTGGCTTGCTAGAATAAGATTATGACATAATTTTCATTAGCACATACCAAAGTAATGGTTCAGCTAGATAGAAATAATATACAAAATTCTCACAGTGAGAAAACAAACTTGAAAAGACAGAATGTTTTTCTCTTTTATGCTTGCTTACAATTATTGTGTACATTTATCCTTTGGATCAAGAAACAATAAGTCCACCTGGGACATTCCTGTTTTGAGTAGGAAGGAAATTCATGGTTTTCATATCCAGAAAGAAATAAATGCTGACCAATGCAATTTATTATCATGCTGGTCAATAGCACATTGGATATAATGCTAGAATTGTATTGTAGGGCTATATGAAACATTCAGTGATAAGTTTGCTAAGTGCATTGGTGCAAGCAAACTATTCTTTGTCAAAGATACACAGTTACGTCTTTCAGAAGCTCTTTATGGTGCTTGATGGACTTTCTCAGGTTAACCCCAAAGATGTCTGCCTTTACAACTATTGTAATTCACAAGCATTGCCAGAGTAACACCTATCTGCCAATATGCACAAAACTTGGGAATGTCTTCAGAAAAGCACACTAAGTCTCAATCACTTAAATATGAGCCAGCAGTATTCTGCAGCTACCAAAAAAGCCAATACAGTTCTAGGCCGCATTAACAGAGGGATAGAATCAAGATCATATGAAGTGTTAATACCACTTTATAATGCCTTGATAAGGCCACCCTTGGATTATTGCATCCAGGTTTGGTCACCACAATGTAAAAAAAAATGTTGAGACTCTAGAAAGAGTGCAGAGAAGACCAACAGAGATGATTAGACAACTGAATGCTACAACATATAAAGAACAGTTGCTGGCATTGGGTATGTCTAGTTTAATGAAAACAAGGACTAGGGGTGACATAATAGCAGTGTTCCTATATCTCAGGGGTTGCCAGGGGTTGGATTAGAAGACTTTCAAGACTCTTTCCAACTCTGCTATTTCTTATAAAGCACAATGTGCCAAAATCTTTAGCCCCCAGTTTGCATACCCCTTTCACCATAGTTTCAATCTTCAACTTCCTGTTCAATTAATTAAATATGGCACATATGTTTGTTCAGTACTGGATTGATGCTATTTTGTGTAGCTTTCCTTGCCAATTTTATGAATAAGAGAAAAAAGCAAAAAAATCTCAATACCACTTCCCAATGATGGCAATTTGTAATAACTTAATTTATAAATTATTAATAATTATACATTATTGTAATAAATAAATTATTATTTCTAATAAATGGATGGAAACTAATCAAGGGGAGAGCTACCCTGGAAATAAGGAGAAATTTCCTGACAGCTAGAACAATTAATCAGTGGAACTGCTTACCTTCAAAAGTTGTAGGGGTTCAATCACTGGAGATCTTCAAAACAAGTTGGACAACCATTTGTCTGAAACAATGAGCAGGGAGTTGGACTAGAACACTTCTAAAGCTTCTTCCAACTCTGTTGTTCTATTCTGTATAAATCAGTGCCCCACATGCAAACTAACTTCCAGATATCTTAACTTCATTTTTTAGCACTGTCAGTAATGGCCATGCAAGTAGGACAATGCTGGAATTTAAAAATACATAGCTAGAATTTAATCAAGGCTAGAAAACATTAACCTAAGCAATGCTGTCTTTGGATAGACCCTCATAATTATACAGACTCCACGAAAACCCAACTTTGGAATATAGACAGCTATTTCATTTTATTCACTGTTACAACATTAAAAAAGTTCTATACTAAAGAACAAGGAGGAATATTGCTCAGATTGAATTGTGCATTCCTGTTCCTCAAAGATGTCTTCAGGAGCTGTCCCTTGAGTAAAATTCCCTCGTTTTCTTTTTCATGAAGTATTTATTGCTGTAGATTTTTTTATTTTTTTTTTGCAAGGATCCATACTTCCAGCTTGGTTAGGACAACTTTGTGCTAAATTTCTCAAGGGAAAAATATGGTGTCAGTGAAGGACACAATGAAATAAGTAACCTTCCATGCAAGGACAAGATATTTATGTAGGACAGTGTGAGAAAAATTAATTTGCCCTGTCAAACAGCAAGTGGTTAGGGTTCTATGTCCTAATAATTCTGATTCTGGCACTTTCTTGAAGGAAAACATTCATGCAGTACTTGGCTTTTTGCAGAGTAGAAATGAGAAAAACTTGTACAAATCCTTATTTTGGATAAGCATCTATATTTTCACATTAGAAAACTGTAATGTTGGTATTGCCCTTAGAATCAAATGGTAAGAAAGAATTAATAATTGCTAATTTTAAAATGCTATAGTTCAGTGTTCAGCTTAGCACTTTTAAGGTGTGTGGACTTTTACTCCCAGAATTCCCCATCCAGCAAGTTTGAGAAACACTGCTCTAGACTCAGATATTGTCAGGTGTGAAGAATCAGGACCGCACATTAATTTCCAGTTAAGATTTATTGCTCATGCTTAAACACAAAGATCTAGTCAACTAGTGATCAGTATTAAATTGGTGCTAGATAAAAGTTAACAGACACCGTGGGAGGGCGGGGGCGGCGGCTCAACTGGAATCATTTGTGGGAACATAATGACTCTAAACTGATTCTTAGTTAATTTGGTCCCCAGAACGAAGTTGGGCTGTGGACTGGACAGGGAAGGTGGGGAGGAAATTCCTAGTGGAAGGCATCAAGTCAAGCCTTCTTGCCTGGAAAACAGGACATTCATGGACTTCAGAAATTGTGGGAGCTCCATTACTGGAAGCTTTCAAGAAGAGACTGGACTGCCATATGTCAGAAATGGTGTAGGGTCTCCTGCTTGAGCAGGGGGTTGGACTCGATGACCTTCAAGGTACCTTCCGACTCTGTTATTCTATTCTGTTTTCTCTTTTGACTCCACTCTGAGAATCTGCCTCTTCTGCAGATACAGAGTTGTAATTGCAGATATTGGACCAGACTGAGTTGGCTTGGATGATCTCTGAGGAACATTTCAACTCTGCATGAAAAATTGATGAAGGGGCATATGGGCTTTATAATTTATGTTTAATGGTGCAAGTACATAAATGACACACCAGCCACAGAATAGCACTGCAAGTGCAGAAGAAATAGGAGATCATGTTACCATTTCAGATCCCCCTCTTAAGTGCAATAACTACTTGAATTGTGAGTAAGATAAACATTTAAAAATAAAATTCTGTGCAGGGAATAATAGCGCTGAGCAACAATAACAGATTTAATGTCTGAACAACAACCTAATGTTAAAAGAAGGTAGAGCAATATGTTGTAAAACTCGAACAAAAATTGCTTAGTAGCACATTGGCTTCATACTCATCGACTTTTTCTTTACATCTTGATTAAATAAAGAAGGAAATTAAGGATAAAATAGCACCCTTTGAAATGATTGATTCAAAAATTGTGTTGTCTATACTTAAGTGAAATACTGGAATAAAATATAACTGGTTGATTTGCTCTTCTTAGTCATTGTTGTTCATAGACTTAACATAATTAAGTTTCCTCATTGTTAACATGATATTAATGAATTCTCTACTGTTGATTAACTTGCTGTTTTGAATGGAAAATTGTTGCATTTATAATTTATCTTCTTATTCTTTGTTCTATAAGTTTTTGTAGGCTATTAGCACTTTTGAGTTTCCTTCCTGAGGGGGCAGCAAAATTCTTCAAATATATTATAGTACATACAACAATTTTGTTAAACAGGACAAGTATGTATTAACATTATGGTTAAGATTCCAGATTCCTCTGGATTAGCAGTCGTTAACTGCTAATCCAGGTTCTCCCATTGACTTCGCTTGTTGGAAGCTGGCTGAGAAGGTTGAAAATGGCAATCATGTGACCTTGGGATGCTGCAACCATTGTAAATACATATCAGTTTTCATCTGTGCTAATTTTGATTACATGATGTGGGGATGTTGTGATAATCACAAGAGCTGGTCAGAACTCATTTTTTACAGTGTGTCTGTAACCCTGAATGGTGGTAAAAAATAGTTGTAAGTTGGGGACAATTCACAAATTATAGCAGGTGGATTCTGGAGATAGCTGAATCATATTTCCTCAACAGTGAACCCAATATCTAAACTATCCAATGACATTTCAGAGATCATTGGGATGCATACAATTTTTTTTTCAGGGCCCAGGTCGATCCTGATTCCAACTAGGGAAAAATGAGGCTGAAAGGCTGCCCTACTTAGAGCAATTTTTATGGATTCATAATGGAGCCAAACTGTTCAGTTAAAATAACTTTTGCAAGGACTAGCAGACCTGTAAAGTTGAATAATTTCCTCTCAGCAAACTTGGGAATTTTCTTAAAATTTGTCAATTTATCATATTTTCAGCTCACTGAAGAACACAATTTGAATGCTGAAGATATCAAGTTACATAGGGTCATTAATATTTCTTAGCCATACCAACAAAAACTGAAATATTCAGAGTTGCAAGTCAGTTTCATTATTTGATTCATAGCAGACACAAATAAGATCAAACAGTATTCTAATTAATACTCATTTTCCTAGCTACTCATTTTGTTCTTTTCTGCAAGTACTGTCAACATCCAGTACTCCTCAATTCAACATTAACTTTTTAATATTTCTCTTCTTTGTCACATTAACCTTTACATATCCCAGACTAGGAACAAGTCCTGCAGATTGTTATTACTAATAAAAAAAGAACAGGAGAGCTCCAAATACTATAACAAAGATAGAAATAGATAAAATAACAAAGTTGAATACACATAATGCATTTTTAACAAGAGCCTCCTTTTTAATATGTTTGTGTATTGCTATTTCCAATATTTTAGATACTAGTTTACAGTCATTTAAATATGATATAGCAAATAACAAATTCATAAAGTCAATAATTTTATAGTATATTTTAACATAAACAAATCTACTTTAGATTGCCAACAAATTTAAGGAGAGCATTCTGGAATAAAAGTGTCATTATTGAGAATATTTGTAAAAATATCTGCAGTTTTCTTTGCTAAATGTATTGGATTTTATAATAGTTATTTTACATATTGAGGGCCATTACGGTATAGTGGTTCAGGCATCAGACTAGAAAGCAGGAGACTTTCAATTCTAGTCCTGCCTTGGGCCTGAAACCAGCTGGGTGACTTGGGCCAGTTACTTTTTCTCAACCCTAGGAAGGGGGCAATGGCAAATCATGTCTGAAAAATCTTTGCAAGAAAACTGCAGGGACTTGTCCAGGCAGTCTTCCAGGAATCAGACCCAACTGAATGGAAGAAAAAAAAATCTTACATAGAGTTTTTTAAATATATTTCTTTCATTTTTGCCTTTTAATGCTTTTTTCAGTCATTATCTATAGCATAAAATCATACATCTAAATGGTTGCAACACATGCACATCTACAAAGTAGAAAGACAATAAAGGATGAATTGTAATAGTACAATGCAAACCATGTGTGACTTATTTCCTTGCAAACATAAGGCCTGGGTGGATATCATGACAACTATCAGAACACATTTTGCTATTTTTGCTTCATCACATTTTGTACTTGTCACCTATGTAGAGGGGCTAACATTGAGCATGGTAGACAAGAAAAAAATAGGCACTAATGACACTAACAATTGATTAATAGGAATTAATAATACAATTATATTTAATTATGTCTAATTATGGTACAGTTAATTCTATAAGATATTATTTCATTGTCCTGTAAAGAAGTTATGGCAGCTATGGGAGAGAAGTTAAGAAGCCAATGATAATTAAAATATATATTTCCAAATAAAACTTTGTTATTTTATATAATCTTTGAGATTATATTATCTCATTGTCAATTCTTACCAAAGACAAAACTTTGTTACAGTCAACAGGATTATTTTTTAAAATATATTTTGTAGATATTTTAATACCTTGACTTTTGAAAAATCACACCAAAAACAATATGATTACTTCCTCAGGTATTAAATGTGGAGATTTTTCTATAGCCCTAGCCATAGCCCTAGCCATAGCCAATGTGTATTAGGAAATGGTTATGGTGAACTTTTCATCTGACCAATACATTACTAGACATTATTAATCCATGAAGGAAGAAAATATATCACAATAAGATCCAAAACACAATTTAAACTCTCAAAAGAACCTTGTAAAAAGTAATGAGTAAGGCTATGTTGATGGATTGATGGATGGATATATGATTAGATGATGATGATGATGATGATGATGATGATGATGATGATGATGATGATGATGATGATGATGATGATGATG